>CAUYQG010096061.1:0-11821 GCA_963574415.1 Tarsius wallacei
GTCTGTTGTTCCCATCCTTATATTCATGTGTATTCAATATTTAGCTCCTACATATATGTGAGAACATTGTGGTATTCGGTTATCTGTTTCTCTGATAATTTGCTTAGAATGATGGTTTCCAGCTGCATCCATGTTGCTGCAAAGGACATGATTTTGTCCTTTTTTATGATTGCATAATATTCCATGGTATATATTTACCACATTTTCTTTATCCAGTTCACTGTTGATAGGCATCTAGGTTGATTTCACGTTTTTGCTATTGTGGATAGTGCTGTGATGAACATATGAATGCAGGTGTCTTTTGGGTAGTATGATTTATGCTTCTTTGGGTATATATCCAGTAATGAAATTGCTGAGTCCAATGGTAATTCCATTTTTAGTTCTTTGAAAAGTCTTCAAAATGCTTTCCACAAAGGTTGAACTAGCTTACATTCCCACAAACAGGAGGACTGTTCCCTTTTCTCCACAACTTCACCGCATCTGTTGTTTTTTGCCTTTTTAATAATAGCCATTCTGACTGTGAGATGGTATCTCATTGTGGTTTTGACTAGCATTTATCTGATGATTAGTGATGTTAAACGTTTTTTCACATATTTGTTGGTCACATGTATATCTTCTTTGAAATGTGTCTGTTCATCACTTCTATACTGCTGGTGGGAATGCAAACTAGTACAACCTCTTTGGAAGACAGTGTGGCGTTTTCTGAAAGAACTAGAAATTGATCTTCCATATGACCCAGCAATTTCCCTATTGGAAATATACCCAGAGGAACTCAAATCATTCTACAAAAATGATACCTGCACACATATGTCTGTTGCAGCTGTATTCACAATAGAAAAAACAGGGAACCAACCATGCTGCCCACCGAGCTGGACTAGATTTTTAAAATGTGGTAAATATACACAATGGAATATAATGCAGCCATAAAGAAGGACAAACATATGGACTTCACAGCAACTTGGATGGATTTAGAGTCGATCATACTCAGTGATCTATCACAAAAACAAAGAACAGAGTACCATATGTTCTCACTCATAAGCAGACCTTGAACAACTATAACACTATAAGAAAGGGATTGGCAGTAGTGGGAAACTGTCAGGGGAAAGGAGGTGAGATTGGCAGTTGAGGGAAACTGCCTGGGGAGGGAGGGACACACCTCATCAACAAGGGTACCTGCATAATCAACGTTTGTATACCTAAACCTGAAATGTTCCCCACATCTTTATAATAATAATTTTAAAAGAAAGTGTCTGTTCATGTCCTTTGCCCACTTTTTAATGGGGTTATTAGTTTGTTTGTTTTCCTGTCAATCTATTTGAGTTTTTTGTAGATTCTGGATGTTATTCCCTTGTCAGATGTAGTTTGCAAATATTTTATCCCATCCTATAGGTTAGCTATTAACTCAAATGATGGTTTCTTTCACTGTGTAGAAGCCTTTTAGTTTGATTATGTCCCACTTGTCAATTTTGATTTTTGCTGCTTTTGCTTTTAAGGTCTTGGTCATGAATTCATTGACTAGTAATGTCCAGCAGAGCTTTTCCTAGCCTTTCTTCTAGAATTTTTATAGTTTGAGGTATTACACTTAAGTCTTTAATCCATCTTGAGATTAATTTTTATATATGGTGCAAGAAAGAAATGAAGCTTCATTCTTCTGCATATGGTTAGCCAGGTTTCCCAGCACCATTTGTTAACTATGATGTCCTTTCCCCAGTGTTTGTTTTTGCTGACTTTGTCAAAGATGAGATAGTTGTAAGACAGGAATTTTATTTCTTGGATCTCAATTTTGTTCCATCGGTCTATATGTCTATTTTTTACTAGTATCATGATGTTTTGGTTACTATACCATTGTAGTAAAGTTTGAAGTCTGGCAATGTGATGCCTCTGGCTTCGTTGTTTTTCTTGTTTGTTTGTTTTGTTTTGTTTTTGTTTTTTGCTTAGAATTGCTGGTGCTGGCTTCCATATGAGTCGAAGTATCATTTTTCTAAATCTGTGAAAAATGATGCTGGTTATTTCATAGGGATTGCATTGAAGCTGTAGATTGCTCTAGCCAGCATGGACACTTTAACAAAATTGATTCTTCCATTTACATGAGCATGGAAATTTTTCCCATTTGTTTGTGCCACTTTTGATTTCTTTCAGCAGTGTGTTACAGTTCTTGTTGCAGAGACCATTCACCTCTTTGGTTAGATACATACCAAGGTATTTTATTTTTGTGTGTGTCTATTATAAATGGGATTGTGTTCTTGATTTGGTTCTCAGCTTGAATGTTGCTGATGTATAGAAATGCAACTGACTTTTGAGCACTGATTTTGTAACCCAAGATTTTATTGAAGTCACTTATGAGTGTTAGAAATCTTTTGGTGGAATCTTTAGGATTTTCTAAATATGAAAGCATAACATCTGCAAAGAAAGACAATTTAACTTGCTCTTTTCCTATTTGGATACCTTTTGTTTCTTTCACTTGCCTGATTGTTCTGGCTAGGACGCCCAGTACTAGGTTAAATAGCAGTGGGAACAGTGAGAGTGGGCATCTTTGTCTTGTTCCAATCCTTAGGGGGAATGCATCCAACTTCTGCCCATTAAGTACAATATTGGCTATGGGTCTGTCATAGATAACTCATTATTTTGAGGAATGTTCCTTTGATGCCCTTCAAGTGTTTCTTAGAGGTGGTTGACAACTTTTATCAAGAAGAAATGCTAGATTTTATCAAATGCTTTTTCTCTGTCTATTGAGATAATCGGGTGGTCCTTGTTTTTACTTCTGTTTATGTAGCGAATTGTACATACTGATTTGTATATGTTGAATCAGTCTTGCACCCTAGAAATAAATCCCACCTGATCATGATGAATAATTTGTTTTGATGTACAGATGGATATGGTTTGCAAGTATTGTGTTGAGGATTTTTGCATCTGTGTTCATCAAGGATATTGGCCTGTTGTTTTCTTTCTTTGGTATGTCTTTGCTATTTTCCATATCAGGATGATGTTGGCTTTGTAAAATGAATTAGGATGGAGTCCTCCTTTTCAATTGTTTGGAATAATTTTAGTAGTTTTGGTGCAAGCTCTTTATATGTCTGGTAGTATTCAGTTGGCCATTAACTCACTACAATTTTTAAACAAGATATTGTTTTGAAACTAGAATAATCTAGGCTTACACGAAACAATTCTCTTACAGATAGACCAGATAAAAATAAGTAAGTTACTGCTAGTCTGACTTCACCTTTTGTCTTCTATAGTTCAACAATCAAGTTATATTTTCTAACACTTCCAGTCATATGAATTTACCCATGCTGCCCACAAAATCATCTTTAATATTTCCTTAATAATTCATGTTATTACTTAGAAATACATATGGCTCTACAGTTTTTAACTCTCAATTTCTGCCTCAGCTCCCAGCCAAAACTTACATATATTGAAACAAAAGGCATGTGAAAATAAAGCTAAGCAATAGAAAGAGACATTCCCAAATTTAAACAACAATTAACTCTGTTTAAAATAAAATAGCCAGCCGGGCTCAATGGCTCAGCCTGTAATCCCGCGCCTTGGGAGGCTGAGGTGAGTGGATTGCCTAAGCTCGCGGGTTCGAGACCCGCCTGGGCAACTTGGTGAGACCTCATCTCTACAATAAATCAAAAAATTAGCCAGGCATGGTAGCACGCGTCTGTAGTTCCAGCTACTTGGAAGGCTGAGGCGGAAGGATCACCGGAGCCCAGCAGGTCGAGGCTGCGGTGGCCGGGACCGGCCACTGCGCTCCAGTCTGGGCGATGGAGAGAGACTCCAACTCAAAAAAATAAAATAAAATAGCCAATGCATAGAAAAGTTTTTAAAATATATGAAAAGTAGTAATTATCCACTACTTTTAGTTAGTATTGAAACAAAATGATATAAGAATATGTAAAGCACCTATACCCAGAAACGAAAACACTGTCTACCAAGAAAGCTAGAAAAGTCTTCAAAATATAAAAGTTGAGTTGTCTTGAAAGACAAGACAAAATAATAAAAGCATTATGGTTTATTAGGCATTGCCAGAGGAAAAAAGAAAAAGAAAAATGTGATGTCTTTCATAGAACATTGCCAATTGGCACGTTCCATGACTCTTTAAACCTAAGTATACCTGGACCCTGTTGCACATCAACCAATCAGTTGTGCAAACCTGGAGAACTTATTTAACCACCTTAACTTTGTTAACAGGGATAATAGGGATATAGTTTGAATGTTTGTTCCTTTCAAATCTCATGTTAAAATGTAACCCCCCAAAGTTAAAGGTGAGGCCTGGTGGGATATGTTTGGACTATGAAGATGGGTTCCTCACAAATGGCTTGGTGCCACTCTTGCCATAATTCGTGAGTTGTTTATGCAAAAGCTGTTTGTTTAAAAGTGTGTGGCTTCTCTTCCCCACTCTTGCTTTGTTTCTCACCATGTGACATACCTGCTTCCCCTTTGCCTTCTGCTATGAATAAAAGCTTCCTGAAGCCCTCATCAGAAGCCAGGCATGCTTCTTTGCATACCCTCCAGAACTATAAGGCTTTTCTTTATAAATAAACTTATTTTCCTTATAATTACCCAGTCTCAGGCATTTTTCTATGACACAAAATGGACTAGCACAAGTACCTATCTTACAAAGTTGGTTTGAGAAATAAAGACATTGTTTATAATACTTCTGACACAGTGCCTAACACACATGGACACAAAAAGATAAATCATAAATGGACCTACTATTATTATAAATTATGTAAGGACAAGAAGGACATGAATAAATCTATGTTTTAAACAGAACACTGCAAGGGTATGAAGCTATATTATCAAGGAGAATAAACTAGTAAATAAACTGGAAAAACACCCAGAAGACTATTTTAAAATTGCCCAAAAGAATACCTCAAGTAAAGAAGAAACAGTAAGGATAGAAACCAGAATATGAACTTAAAAGATATTCGGAAGGAACATACCCCAAAACAGTTAGCGCCATCTACAATAAACCCACAGTTGGCATATTGCTAAATGGACAGAAACTGGAAGTATTTCCCCTAAAACCAGAACAAGACAAGACTGCCCACTCTCACCTCTCTTGTTAACATTGGGTTGGAAGTCCTAGCAAAAGCAATTAGACAAGAGAAGGAAATCAGGGATGTCCAAATAGGAGAAGAGAAAGTTGAGTTATCGCTCTTTGCTGACAATATGATCCTACACCTCGAAAATCCAAGAGAATCTGTCAAAAACCTGCTTGTACTGATAAAGGACTTTGGCAAAGTCTTGGGGTACAAAATAAATGTGCAAAAGACAGTTGCATTCTTATACACCAACAACAAGCAGGCAGAGAAACAAATAAAAAACATAATCCCATTCACAATAGCCACAAAAAAAAAAAACAAAAAAAAAACCTTGGCATCTTTCTAACCAGAGAAGTGAAAGACCTTTACAATGAAAACTACAAAACACTGCTCAAAAAAATTCAACAAGACACAAACAAATGGAAAAATATCCCATGCTCATGGATAAGAAGACTCAACAATGTTAAGATGTCCACCCAACCAAAGACAATCTACAGATTCAACACAATGTCCATTAAATTACCAAAATCAATCTTCCCAGACCTGGAAATGACAATACAGAAATTCAAATTGAATCATAAACAACCACGAACAGCCAAAACAATCCTTAGCAAAAGAAACAACGCAGGAGGTATCACACTTCCAGACTTCAAACTTTATTATAAGGCTACAATAATCAAAATAGCATGGTATTAGTACAAGAACAGGCATATGGACCAATGGAACAGGATCTAGATTCCAGAAACAAAACCTCAATTTCACAAACAACTCATCTTTGACAAAGTCTCCAATAACAACCACTGGGGAGAGGAGAACCTACTCAGTAAATGGTACTGGGGAAATCTGGCTGATCACATGCATAAGATTGAAACCCCTACCTATCAACATACACAAAAATTGACTCTAAACAGATCAAAGACCTAAATATAAAACCTCAAACTATGAGAACCTTAGAAAATGCAGGAGACACCCTTATGGAAATTGGAACTGGCAACCAATTCCTGATCAAAACCCCATGTGCCCATGCCATAAGAAATAAGATAGACAAGTAGGACCTCATCAAACCGAAAAGCTTCTTCAAAGCAAAAGAAACCACCAAGAGAGCAGGGAGACAACCCACAGAGTGGGAAAAAATATTTGCCAACTGTATATTTGACAAAGGCCTAACATCTAGGATCTACTAGGAATTCAAAAGTGCCAAAAGGAAAAAACAAACAGCCCCATTAAAAAGTGGGCAAAATACATGAATAGACACTTCTCAAAAGAAGATATATGAGCAGCCAACAGACTCATGAAAAAGTGCTCAGTCTCACTAACCATCAGAGAAATGCAAATCAAAATCACATTGAGATACCACCTAACCCCAGTAAGAATGGCCATTGTTAATAAAACAAACAACAAATGCTGACGAGAATGTGGAGAAAAATGAATGCTTCTACACTGCTGGTGGGGATGCAACCTCTTTGGAAAACAGTGTGGCAATTTATGAAAGAACTAGAAATTGACCCTCCATATGACCCAGCAATCGCCCTATTGAGAATATACCCAGAGGAACTCAAATTAATCTACAAAAAAGATACCTGCACATGCATGTTTATTGCAGCACTCATGATAGAAAAACATGGAACCAACCATGCTGCCCATTGAAACTGAACTGGATTTTTTAAAGTGTGGTACATATACACAATGGAATATTATGTAGCCATAAAGAAGTACAAACATATGGACTTCGCAGCAACTTGGATGGATTTAGAGTCTATCATACTCAGTGATCTGTCACAAACAAAGAACAGAGTACCATATTTTCTCACTCATAAGTGAACTTTGAACAATTAACATAATGCTATAAGAAAGGGATTGGCAGTAGTGGGAAACTGCTGTGGGGGAGCATATCTCATCAACAAGGGTACCTGCACAATGAAAATGTGTATACCTAACCCTGGATTGTACCCCACATCTTTAAAATAAAATTTTTAAAAAAGATATTTAGGAAAGAGAATTAGTAGTACTTGGTAATTAATGAGATATGGAAGTTTGCTGGATAGTGATTAAGAACAGCAGTTAGAACATTAACAGATTAAAGATCAGATATATCAAATAGGTATTGGTGCTTGTTTTGTTTTGTTTTTTTAAGAGTATGACAGCAAGACCAGTAGGTTAGGACAAATGAGTAGTTTGAACCTGGAGAAAGGTGAGACAGATCAAAATAGAGATGAAGACATGGAAGGAGATATTAGAAAGCAAGATTTGTAACTTGTTTGCAATTAGGTAGGGAGGTAAAAAGACATACTAGTAAAAGATAAGTACTCATTGAAAATACCTCTGTTAATTTTTATAAAAATGCTAGTAGAATTAATAAGCTCCAAAATTCCAATGGATAAGTTCACGTTGGAAATATTATGGGTTTGCTCAAGTCTTAACGTCTCAAACTTATCTTCTCAAGTAAAAAAATCTGCCATGATTTTTAAAATCTATAATGTTTACCTTTTCTTCCCTTTTGGGTCATAGTAAAGATTCTATTTTATTAGGCAACTGAAGCAACTTGGGTTTTGTGCAGCATGAAAAATAAGTAAATACATAAAGAGAGGAAAAAAACTTAATCATGAGTAAATTGTTCCTTTTGTTTCATTAATTAAAGCAATTGCCCAAACTAAAGGTGAAAAAATATATTTTATGTTAAGACATATAAGCAGCCAACAGATACATGAAAAAATGCTCAGTCTCACTAATCATCAAAAATGCAAATTAAAACCACACTGAGACACCACCTAACTCCAGTCAGGATGACCACCATCAATAACTCAAAAAACAACAGATGCTGGAGAGGATACAGAGAAAAGGGATCTCTGTTGGTGGGAGGGTAAACTAATACAATCTCTGTGGAAAAGTGTGGCAATCCCTAAAAGATCTAAAAATCAACCTTCCATATGACCCAGCAATCCCTCTTCTGGGAACATACCTGGAAGAATGCAAATCATTCTATAAAAAAAGATACTTGCACACACATGTTTATTGCAATATTATTGATAATAGCAAAAACATGGAACCAACCATGCTGCTCAATGAAAAAATATGGTACATATACACAATGGAATATTCCACAGCCATAAAGAAAGACAAAATTATGGACTTCACAGCAACTTGGATGGATTTAGAGTCTATCATACTCAGTGATCTATCACAAAAACAAAAAACTAAGTACCACATGTTCTCACTTATAAGCAGACCCTGAACATCTATCATTATACTTTAAGAAAGGGTTTGGCTTGGCTCAATGACTCACACCTGTAATCCCAGCAGTTTAGGAGGTAGAGGCAAGAGGATCACCTGAGTCCAGGGGTTCGAGACCAGCTTGGGGAGACTTCATCACTACAATAAATAACTAAAAATTAGTCAGGCATGGTGGGGTGTGCCTGTAGTTCCAGTTACTGGGAAGACTGAGGTGAAGCAATCTCCTGAACCCAGCAGGTCAAGGCTGCAGTGATTGTCAGCATGTCACTGCACTTCAACCTGGGCGACAGCATGAGACTCCTACTCAAAAAAAAATAAAAAGAAAGGGTTTGGCAGTAGCAGGACTCTGCAGGAGAGAGGGGGTGGGCACATAGCATCAGTAAGGATACCTGATCCCAAACCAGAAAAAGTAAGGACCAAAGGAAGGCCCGAACTTTACCTGTATGATGACCACTTATCTACCTAATCCTGAATTGTACCCCATATCTTTAAAATAAAAAAAAGAGGAGTGGCAAAAAAAAGAGAAAGAAATCATAACTTTTTTTGAAGAAAATAAAGCTAAATCAAAAATGTTTAATGTATAAAAGAGTACTAATATGTCTTATTATCATCAGTCAAAAATTGAGGATTTATTCAAGGACTTAAACAGAAAACTATCTATGGTCTCATAAAAGTGACAGAACATTTGGAGTGAAATAGTGAAACTTACATAAATACTAAATTATGTCTAACAGCTTTAATTTCATTGCTATCTGCTTCAGGTTAACAGGAACTGGTGTTTTATCTGAAAATTTCAAGGAAAGAACAAGAACAATGATTTCAATAAATCACTAGATAATCCCATAGTTTATTAATAAGCAATAGAAAAATATTTAGTATATTGTATTACCTCAGGAAAGTTATTTTACCTCTTTTTGCTTCAGTTTCCTCACCTGACATCAATAGAGTTATTAGCATTGTTGACATCTGAGCTCCTTATAATAAGGACCTGATAAGAAATAATTGTATTAAACAGACTATTAGGTGCTACAAGAGTTCAAAAGGGAAGTATTAATCTGAACTGTAAACCATTCTGTAACAGAAAGGAAGAGGTCATGGAATAATAAAAATTGTAGCTAAACAGTTAATATATGTCAGGACTGTGCTAACTACTCTACTCATTGTCTCATTTTTAAAAAATTAATAGACAGAGCAATTTTAGGTTTATAGAAAAATGAATGGAAGCTACAGAGGGTTCCCATATACTCCCTCACACTCCCCACTTAATTATCACACACACAAACACCTATACTATAAAGTTTCTTTTGTTGAATCTATTTAACTGATAAGACAGTTGCCTGAGCCCAGCAGGTCGAGGCTGTGGCGGCCGGGAGCAGCCACTGCACTCCAATCTGGGCAATAGAGTGAGAGTCCAACTCAAAAAAAAAAAAAACAAGCAATTCAGCAAGCACATATTAAATAAATACAAAGTCCAGAACTCTATGCAGGCTTCTATGGTAAAAGGAACTTACAAATATAATTAAATTAAAGATCTTGAGGTGGGAGACTATCCAGGATTATCCAGTGGGCCCAATGTAATCATGACAGTCTTTATAAGAGGGACACAGTAAGAGTCAGAGTCAGTAGAGGCACTTTGGTGATGGAAGCAGAGATTGGAGTGATGCCTTTGAAGATGGCAAAAAGAGCAATAAACCAAGGAACAGAGGTGGTCATTAGAAGTTGGAAAAGGCAAAGAAATAGGTACTCCCCTCAGAGCCTCCAGAAGAAAATATCTCTACTGATACCTTGACCCAATGAAACTAATTTCAGACTTCTGATATCCAGAATTATAAGAAAGTAAATTTGTGCTGTTTTAAGCCACTAAATTTGTGGTCACTTGTTATAAGTAGTAATAGGAAACTAATACAAAGCAAGAAATCATCATATATAGAGACTCTACTTTCACTGTGGTAGGTACTTTCTCAAGGCATAGTTCTTGCTTAGACAGAAAATACCATCTTATTGAAGAGACAGAAGTTTGCTCAGATCATTTTTCGATAAAAGCTACAACTGAATAAAAAGTATTATGAAAGCATAGAAGTTTATCTTTAAGAACAAAAACTAGGCTTCAGTGAGTTCATGGATCTCCTTATCAGTGGAGAAAATACTTCTGCCTAAGACACACAAACATCTTCCACTATTATCGTTGACATGAGAATTAAAATCTCAGGCTATCTCAAAATTTAGAGTGAAAATCAAGGAACTCATTTAGTAGAGCTTTTTTGGTAGGTTATGCTTTTTAACCTTCAGATTGCTTCAAAAATCTTTCTAAGTCAAAATGCTTGGGGGAAAAAAATGACTACATATAATTGGCCTTAGATCAAAACTCTAAAAAACAATATTATCAAATCAAGTGTTTTAAATTTAGGATACAGATAATATACATGGATGGTGATGTTTCTGATACAACACAAAATATATTTATTTGCTGAGCACCATCTGGGTAAACGCAAACTCAAAGATACCGTGGAAAGAAGCAAACTGAAGATACAAGCTAACAATAGTAAAAATGTACAGAGATTCCCAGATAGTTCACTGTTTTGGGAACCTTCTCAGCGGGAAAAACAATAGTGATGACAATCAACCCTAACTTCTAACTTGGCAAGAAAGCTAATGAGAAGGATCTAGAGAGAAGCACATTGGAGGCTTTTGGTGGGAGTGTAAAATGGGACAACCACTTTGTAAAACTGTTTTGAAGCTTCTTATCAAGTTAAACATGCACCTACCCTATAGCTAGGGAGAATAAAGGGTTTCCAGGGATGTGAGGCCTTCCATACTAAAATAAAGATAATCCCAAGCAAACCAAGATGGATGGTCACCCTGCCTAACTGAGTAATTATCTTCTTTGGGATTTACCCAAGATAATCAAAGCATATATCCACAAAAGAATAACAATGGTGTTCAAAGCAGACTTACAATATTTTTTAAAAATTGAGGACGATCCAAGACGGACACTGGGGAATAGCTGGCCTATACCTCTTTCGCTGAACAGAACAGGGAGGATAAACCCAACCACCTGTAAACTCAGGCAACCGTGAGCAGTTTTGGACACAGGAAGCACCCTGCACCCCTCAGAGGACTCTTAGAACACATACAGACCACGGAGGACAGAGTCCAGGAGGCCAATGTTGGAGGGGGGTCATCCTCGCAGGGTGCCAGGTTCTCATAGGATCTGCAATCCTGCCTTGTATGCAGGAAGGGGTGAGTGCTCCTCACAGGGTCTGGGACAGTTCCCCTCCTCCCAGCAGCGCACAGCTGTTACGTTACTCCCTTTCCTTACTACTCATTAAGAGTATTTATGTAATCCCACGCCTTGGGAGGCTGAGGTGAGTGGATTGCCTGAGCCCGCGGGTTCGAGACCCGCCTGGGCAGGCGAAACCTCATCTCTACAATAAATCAAAAAAATTAGCCGGGCATGGTAGCGCACGCCTGTAATTCCGGCTACTCGGAAGGCTGAGGCGGAAGGATCGCCGGAGCCCAGCAGGTCGAGGCTGCGGTGGCCG
>CAUYQG010096062.1:0-22627 GCA_963574415.1 Tarsius wallacei
TGGGCTGGGCACGGTGGCTCAAGTCTATAATCCCATGACTTTGGGAAGCTGAGGTGAGTGGATTGCCTGAGCCCGCAGGTTCGAGACCCGCCTGGGCAACTTGGCGAGACCTCATCTCTACAATAAATCAAAAAATTAGCCGGGCGTAGTAGTGTGCGCCTGTAGTTCCAGCTACTCGGAAGCCTGAGGCGGAAAGATCGCCAGAGCCCAGCAGGTCGAGGCTGCGGTGGCCGGGAGCAGCCACTGCACTCCAGTCTGGGCGACAGAGTGAGAGTCCAACTAAAAAAAAAATAAAAATAAAAATAAAATAAAATAAAAAAAAAAAAGGTCTTTCACTTCTCTAGTTAGGAAGATGCCGAGGTATTTCATTTTTTTGGTGGCTATTGTGAATGGGATTGTGCTTTTTATTTGGGTCTCTGCCTGCTTGTTGTTGGTGTATAGGAATCCAGGGTTTCTGTGCTTCAGTGTTCTTGCCATGGTTCCCAGCTGCGCTGTTTTGGACCCGAATCGCTAGAGGGAGGCAGAGGAGCACGAGAAAGCCGTGTGCAGGGCCTGCCCCGTAGGACCGGACTCTCAGACCTGACCTGAGGATCCGCTTTACTCCTTCGATCAGGCAAGATTAACGACAAGGAGAACTAGTGTCTTCAGCCTTCCCCTTCATTTGAGTGTGCATCCCGCCTTTAACCAGAGTGTCGTCTGTACATCTGTAGAAAATAACAAGACAAAAAAGCTGCTTGTCATAGAGCCATGCAGAATTATCAGATGAAAGTCAGAGAAAGGGACTCTCCGGTCATCTGATCAGTGACTCTCAGCAAACACTGTGTGTGACTCAGCAGGAATCAGAGCCAGAACCAGAGCCCTGGGACCCGAGCTCTCTGGCTTTGCAAGTTCCTCTTGGAACTCCAGCGTTTTGAATAGTAAGAGAGTGACGGTCATCAGTTCCACCTTGCTGAGTTACCGTACGAAGCATGAAAACAGATCAACGAAAAGACCTCTCATCGGTCAGCAAGCAACCATATGGGTGTCAGTCCAATTATTGTTTATTAATCATGTGTTCAAGTCATGAGGGTGT
Source organism: Tarsius wallacei (assembly GCA_963574415.1). Taxonomy (NCBI): domain Eukaryota; kingdom Metazoa; phylum Chordata; class Mammalia; order Primates; family Tarsiidae; genus Tarsius; species Tarsius wallacei. The sequence continues at coordinate 1,073 of CAUYQG010096062.1, forward strand.
CTACTTAATTATGCTCTTTTTTTTTTTTTTTTTTGATTTGGAGTCTCACTCTGTCGCCCAGACTGGAGTGCAGTGGCATGCTCCCGGCCACCGCAGCCTCGACCTCCTGGCCTCCGACCATCCTTCCGCCTCAGCCTTCCAAATAACCGGAACTGAAGGCTATCACACCCGTCTAATTTTTGATATATTGTAGAGACGAGGTTTCGCCAAGTTGCCGGGGTGGGTCTCGAACCCGCTGGCTCAGGCAATCCACTTGCATCAGCCTCCCAAAGTGCTGGGATGACAGGCTGAGCCACCGAGCCTGGCTAATTATGTTCTTCAAGTTTTTACACCTTAAATAATGGGATTCAGAAAATATGATTGCATTAGAGCTTATCTGAGTGCAAAGATTGAGGATGATCACACAGGAAACACATACTCCAAGGAGCCGGGTTCTGTGCTCTAAAGTCGGGAGGCTACGGTTTCATGTGCATAGGCAGAGGCCATTTTAGCAGGAAGGCAACATTTTCTGTAATGTGTATCTGTTAAAACAATTTGATGAGTGGAGCTTACTACCTTCCAAGAGAGATTGCTTGAACGTTCTGTAAGGAGGAATAATGTTCTGGGGGATCTTATGCCTGGTACCACTCAGTCATCCTTAACCTTTCAAAGGAAAAAGCGGAAGCTGCAACTACGTGCTTCGTAACTCAAGCTACATAGCCACACTTCTCTCAAGGCTCAGAATAATGTAAAGTTCCAACCATTCTAAGTTTGAATTACTTAATTTCACAAGTGCTCCAGTGAGAGAGGTCAAAGACAGTAAGCTCTGAATTGGAAGGAATTATAGCCACTCCTCGTAGCATCCAACATGGTACCTGGTAAAAAAGAGACTTTTTTCTATTATTTTGTTTTACTACTTTTTTTTAGAGATGGGGTCTTGCCATGTTGCCCAAGCTGGTCTCGAACTCTTGGACTCAAGCAATCATCCCACCGCAGCCTTCAGAGTAACTGGAACTACATGTGTGCATCACCATGCCTGGCAGGGGATCTTTTTTTTCTTTTTAAGTTTCTTAAATGAATGAGTAAAAATACTTACATGCAGGAAAACCATATAATTTACTAACTAAAATGAGACATTTTTTTTAGCTGAAAGGAAGCACTGTTAGTAATTACTCCAGGAAACAGGTTAAAACCAAGACTGTCCTGGGCCTGCTGAGACCTGGGAAGCATGGTTGCTTTTCTGATGCCATCCTCACTGTGTGCTGAAACACAGTTCAGGGCATACTGTACAGCGCTATATTGCACTATCAAGTCATTTATCTGCATAACAACCTGATGAGAGGGATACTATTAACTAACGATATTCAACAAACGTTTAGTGAACATCTGCTTTGTGTCTCAATTCTTCTAGAATCTTGAAATACATTTTTTTTTCAAAAAAACAGGCTGGGCTCGGTGGCTCAGCCTGTAATCCCAGCACTTTGGGAGGCCAAGGCGAGTGGATTGCTTGAGTCCACGGGTTCGAGACCCACCCGGGCAACTTGACGAGACCTCTTCTCTACAATAAATCAGAAATTAGCCGGGCGTGGTAGCGCGCGCCTGCAGTTCCGGCTACTCGGAAGGCTGAGGCGGAAGGATCGCCGGAGCCCAGCAGGTCGAGGCTGCGGTGGCCGGGAGCTGCCACTGCACTCCAGTCTGGGTGACAGAGTGAGACTCCAACTGAAAAATAAAAAACATAAAAACAGCCACAACAACAAAGATTTTGTCCTTTAAGAGTAAGAGATGCGGGAGAGAGTGAAAAAAGACAATAAACGAGTAGATGTCTGCTGAAAGGTGCTGGGACTATGGGGAAAAGTAAGGCAAGGCATGGGGTGTTCAGAGGATTGATGCAAAAACTTCAGTAGAGAAAGATCTTGACAGCGGCCAAGTCCCTGCTGACTCTAACTCGAGCCCCAGGCCCCGTCCCTGCTTCTCCTCGGACGTTGCTTTCTCTTCCAGTTCTGATGTGCACAGAACTGAGAGAGGCCCTTGCCACATAACGCATTCATTTTCTCCACTGGTGGCCGAGAGCAGCGCCCCCAACCCAGCGGTACTTCTTTGAATTAAACTCAGTGTCCCCCTCATCGATGCCAGACATCTGCCAGTCCTGAGGACTTGATCTGGGGGACGGCTGGGTCCACATGAGACCCCGGGCCCCTGGAACATCTTGCCTGCCCTGCAGGCCCGGGGGCCACATCTCTGTCCCGCCTCGAGAACATTGTGTTCATGAGTTTGTGGAAATGGCCCGGCAAGCCCACCCCATGGGGCTGAACAAATGACCCTGACGGGGAGGGCCAGGCTTCCCGAAAGTCTCAACTGCCTGAACGAATGCTGGCATTGCAGCATGTTTGGGCCACTTAAACCACATGATGTCAGACGTCCCCTCCTTCCACCCCCCACCCCCTCACCCTGCCGTCTCTGGCTTCCTGACCTTCCTCATCTTGTGACTCTGGAAAAGCTCCAGGGTGGTTATTCAACCTGTCTCCAGATGCCCTGTGCCAAGGAAAATTAAAAGAAAGGGAAAAAAGGCGAGTCTCCAGGGCAAGGGCTGCTGGACTCAGCCCCACGGCCGCTGCCAAGAGCCTGCCAGTAGCCCGAGGCTGAGCGGGGAACACAAAGGAATCTTCGGCTTTAAAGTCCAGTCTGCAGAAAGAAACTAAGCACACCCTCAGCATTCTGAGTCTGTCCATCCGTGGTTGCATGTCCCAGCCGCTAGCCTTCAGGCCGTCAAATCAGTCGGGTGAATATTTATTGAAGGTCCATGTCGTGCAAGGCACTACGCTCGCGATTAATTGCTTGTGTAGGCGTACAGCTTTCAACCAAACCTTTGCCGTTTCATTTCTGTAACGTGAAGGAGGTTAGCCATCTCCACAAACTCAGCTCTAAAACTCTGTCTTGTTCTTTGCTAGACTGTGAGCTTCCAGGAAGCAGAAATCAGGACTCACTTACCTTCCTCTTCCAGGATCAAGCCCAGGGCATGACATGGAGGAAACGATAGACGAATGTCCGCCGAGCACAGCAGATTTCTGAAATCAGGCTCTTCAAGAAGGTGTCAACAACCAGTCAAAGGCTGACACGTGCCCGATATGTGCACATGAGAACACGTGTCATACAGTTCTCCCATTGCTGAATAGCTGGGCACGTCAAGCGTCTGACCTCCACAAGAGAATGTTGACCAACTTCTGCAAATCTTTCAAAATCTAAAAGTCTCTTCAAATACACAAAGTATGTGACAAGCAACCCTTTATTTAAAAAGAAGCATCACCTTTTGAAGAGCTAAGTTAAACTAAGAACTAACTCATTTCAAAACTTACTACAAAGTGACAGCGATCAAAACTTTGTGGTACTGGCATCAGACTAGACATATAGATCAATGGAACAGAACAGAAAGTTCATAAATAGGCCCTGATGTTTACAGTCATTGATTGTCAACGAAGGAGCCAAGGAAATGCAATGGCGAAAAAATAGTCTTTTCAACCAATGATGCTATTAACAACTGGATATCCACATTCAAAAAGATGAATGTCAGCCTCACACCATATACAAAAATCAGCTGACAGTGATTCCTAAACCTAAATATAAGAAATAACACTATCAAACTCTCGGAAGAAAGCATAGAAGTAAATCTTCATGACCTTGGGTTAGGCGGACACCAAACGTATACATGCCAAAAGAAAAAGTTGATAAACTGGACCTCATCAAAATTTAAAAAACGGCTGTGCTTCGAATAACACCATCAAGAAAGTGAAGAGACATGCAGCAGATGAGAAGGAAATGTTTGCAAATCCTATATTTGATAAGGGCCTATTATCCAGAATATGTAAATAACGATTACAACTCAGCAGTAAAAGACAAAAATTCAATTTAAAAATAGGCAAGGAATTTGAATCGTTATTTCTCAAAAGAAGACATTTAAATGATCACTGAGCATACATAGACATGTTGAGCCCCATTAGTCATTAGAAAAATGCAAACAAAACCACACTGAGTTGCCGTTTCACACTCACCAGGGCGACTATCACAAAAAAGATGGCCCATCACCTGTGTTGTCAAGGACATCAGGAAATTAGAACCATCAAGTATGGCTGGCAGGAATGTAAAATGGTGCGGTGAGTCTGAAAAATAGTTTGGCAGTTAAAATGTAAATACATAGTTGCCATATGACCCAGCACATTCTTTCATTGTTATCTCTCCAAAAGAAATGAAAACACATGTCTACACCAAGACTTGTACACGGAGCTTCATTGCAACATTATATATAGTGGCCAAAAAGTATACACAATCCAAATCAGTTCATCAAGTGATGAATGGATAAACAACATGGCCCTCTCCTCATATGACTGAATGCCATTCAGCAATTAAAAGAAATGGGATGCTTTTCCGTGGCACAGTATAAGAGAGCATAAGCCAAGCGGAAGAAGCAAGTCGCAGAAGACCAGATCGTATATGGTCCCACTCATTAGAAAGTATCCAGTGTAGGCAAATCTATTGAGACAGAAAATAGATTCCTGGTTGCCTGGGGCTTGGGGGGAAGAGAACGGGAGTGACAACTAACAGATATAGAGCCTCTTTTACGGGAGATGAAAATATTCCAAAATTAGATTATGATGGTGGCTACACAACCCTGTCAATATCTAACAAGCATTGGATTATAGACTTTCAAAGGATACTTTTTATATGTGAATTATATCTCAATAAAATGTATTTTTTAAAAATATCAACTCTCGAGGGCAAAAAAAGAGACTAATTTTTAACTAAGGTATTAAAATTGATACCATGATATCAATTTATATGGGAAATTGTTAGACTCTAGGGCTTAGACATGATTTTAAAATGTATGGTCCACTTAAATATGAGAATATTCATGTTTACTTTCCCAGAACAGAGATGATATCATTGTCAACACTTCTTTGCTACTGGGAAGCTTTCGTATCTACTAATTTTCTTTTGGTCCCTTGAGTGAGGAAATCATGAGGACCCACTGAGGATTCCATTAAGTCTGCCCGAATCTTGCTGATAGTGAAAATTGAGAAAACACCGCAGTGTTGATTCAGAACTGTCACGGCAGCTAAATAACGTGGGAGCAGAGAAGCAGAAGGATGACTTCTGAAAAACAGACACGGTGCAGTGAACCGACAGCCACAAGCTCAGTGAGGTTGAGAACAGCAGGAGCGGCGCTGACTCGGCACACGGAAGGCCCTTGGGAAAGGGTCAGGAAAAGAAGGAGTGACAGGTGCATGTCTGGGGGAAAAAAACTCTCAAGCCATTCCTCTCCACCCTTGTCATTCTCATATAATCAGTATTTGTTGTCGAGAGAATAGGTGTTAAAAGCACCCTGCTTCTTGGGAGCATCAGGGGTTTTCTTTCTTCTCCTGGGTCTTCAAGCTTACCTCGCTCCTTCCACAATCAGTTGGGCTGAATTTATTTCATTCAGCGGATTGCCTAGTGCAGACGCCGGTTTCAGCAATTGGGCATATTGATTTCCAACACGCGCCTGAGAAAGCAGGCGACCCTGGCTCACACCACTACCCGTCCCCAAGTTGTACTCATGGTCAGGAAGAAGGATGGCACTGCTCGCTGAGGCTGAGCTGGTTGTTTTCTTGGTCTTTCTTGCATTTGTAGATATCTGTGTTGTAATTCTTCTCCCTTCTAGTCCAGGAGCTAAGTGGCAGGTTGGAAAAAAAAATGACTGACCTAATTCAAGGACCCAAGCCATCGATGGTGTGCTATTTGCCCCATAAATCCACAAGCAGACTGAAGGCACCAGACATCCTGTCTCTGGAGATCAGACCTCCACACTTATGACAATGAATGCGGGTGGGGGAGGGCCCAGAGCAGGTCAAAGTCACGGTCACTCGGCTGTGCTAAGCCTCCTTATCACAGTCGATAAGGAGTAAACTGAAAGGCACCTTCACAGATGCATTAATTAGAATTGAACAGCCCTATATAAATGGCAGGAGCGGCCTCTGTCTCACGTGTATGCTGAGAAATTCTTTCTCCCTGTGTCTTTATTTATTCATTTTACTAACATGTATTGATTGCCTTGTGCCAGACAGTGTGCTAAGAAACCTACAAGCATAAATAAATTGCAGACTCTACCCTAAAGCATCTGCCATCTAGACTTAGTCACGAGGCACACAGTGAGATGTGACACGTGCTACATTTTAAACCTGGGAGAACAAGACACTTTCCCAAACAAGTTTCAGACCTCAGGTTGTGAGATGTCCCCGAGACAATGAACTCAAAACTCATGCTTGCTCTTGTGTTTCCAGATTGGAGGGCTGTTTCTCTATGAAAGACCTCCTAAGTTGGGGGTCAGCAAACCACAGCCCATGTACACCAAGCCAGCACACGGCCCACTTTGTAAATAAAGTTTTATTGGAACACAGCCATGTTCATTCATTTAGGTATCGTCTGTGGCTGCTTTTGCACTACAGTGGCAGAGTTGACTAGTTATGAAAAAGCTTACATACCCACAAAGCAAACAGTATCTACTATCTGGTCCCTTACAGGAGAAGTTTGTCAAACTCTATGCTAAGAAAAAAATAGGACAGGTGTGGTGGCCGACACCTGTCATCCCAGCAGTTTGGGAGGCCAAGACAGGAGGATCACTTGAGCCCGGAAGTTCAAGACAAGCTTGGGCAACATAGTAAGATCCCATCTCCACAAAAAAAAAAAAAAAGCATAGGAGAGCAACATGGGCAGGGATGTTCTTAACTCAACAAGACAGCCAGATGGCCCTTCTCTAAAGTGCACAGCTAACACACTGTCCACATGTGCACAGTGCTACTTGCTTCATAGTCTTCCACTCTAAAATACTAGGGCAAAAAATATTTACATTTTCCCATATGAAGCAGGAAAATCTCTTGAGCCCTGGAGTTCAAGCCTACAGTGAACTATGATCGTACCATTGCAATCCAGCCTGGGCAACAGAGCAAGATCCTGTCTGAAAGAAAGAAAGAGAGAGAGAGAGAGAAAGAAAGAGAGAAAGAAAGAGAGAAAGAGGGAGAGAAAGAAAGAGGGAGAGAAAGAAAGAAAGAAGAAAGAAAAGAAAGAACAACAGATTTAACAGCAAATGCTTTATATAAAGATAACTATAAAATCCACTAAAAAACATAAAATAAGTTCTAAGTAAATAGAAGCATATTATATGCTGAGAGACAATAATGTAAACATGTATGAACTCTTCCCAAAATTAACATCCACATTTAATGTCTTTCCAGTTAGCATCTTAATGGGATTTAGAGGGCTTTTTGCTGTTGGGTTTTTGTTGTTGTTGTTGTTTTGCTTGCTTGCTGTTTGCTTAAAATTCAATAGTATTGTCTTAACATTTATATGGAAGATAAATGCCTAAGAATATTCCAAATTTTGGGGGGAAAAAAGGAAAAAGGAGAATTTGCTTTAGGAGGTATCAAAATCATTGTGATAAGATAGAATATCACAAAACTGGTGTTTCAGTTTTGTGGGAAATCAATGGATTATTTAATACAATTAGAAAACCTTAAGTAAAGGTAGTGGATTTAACAAGTACATCTATCTTCATCCCTCCCCTGCCAAAGCAAACAAACAAAAAAGAACCTCACTAGAATATTAGCAAAAATGACTTTTTGATCAAAGATAGGGAAGACAGAACAACCTACACCTATAGCAACATCTGAGAAAATAGAAAGCAGATAAAAAAGAAGGTAAAAGATCAGGCCAGAGGTAGATAAATTCTAGGGTCAATCTGATATATACTGCAGACTCACCTAGAAGCTCAGAAATTTTCTACATCTAGATAAAAGTGGGAGTAGAAGAAAAGCTAAAATAAAGAGCGTTTGCTGAAAGTCTGTTTAAAAAACAGTTCCATCCACACATCTTCATCCTTGTTCAAGCAGTTGGGCCACTAGCTCTTTCTACTCCTGCAGTAGATGGCAGGTTTATACTCAGGAGAGGATAGAAAAGACAGCGTCTCTGGTCTAGGGGATACTAAAGGCATGGATGAAAGGGATTAAATATACCAGGTCCGACAATGAGGTTCACAAACCATCCTAGAAAAGGCTCCATCCCTCGTTGCTGACTATCACTACAGTCACCTTCAAAGTCCTCCCCTCGGGAAGCTATGCACCCACGCCAGCACCTAGTCCACACGTCCAAGCGACTTTGGAACTCTTTTTCTGGAATGGCTGTCAGAGCCGTCGTCGTGATTTGTTGAGGTCTGGCAATTAAGTTTGCAAATTTGTCACATGGCTCACATTGGCAGCACTATACAAATAACTGTACTGGAACACCCTCCCTACTCACCTGTTCTGACCCCCAATGACTTTTTTCCTTTGCCTGAAGATAAAGGAAATATTGAAAGGAAGACTTTTAATAAAATTCAGGACATCAAGGGTAATACGATGACAACTCTGAGGGCCATTCCAGAAAAAGAGTTCCAAAATTGCCTTGACAGGTGGACTACGTAGGTGCATAGCTTCCCGAGGGGAGTACTTCAAAGGTGAGTGTAGTGATATTCAACAATGAGGTACGAAATACACTTTCTAGGATGAGTTTGTGAGCATAATTGTCAGCCCTCGTATGTATACCAAGACCCCTTTCCTAGCCCTCTCCCTAGCTTGGCTCTCATCATCTGTGTAATTTTCTGTGAGACTTGATCAGGCCAAGAGCACAGGAGAGCAGCACAGTCAGGGCTGTTTCTTAACTCAACAGGACAGCCAGATGGCCCTTCTCTAAAGTGTACCGCTAATACACTGTCCACATGCACACAGCTCTGTTTCCTAGTCTTCCTCTCTAAAATACTAGAAAATAATTGTGGATTACCAGACAACTGAAAAAAATCTCTAATAAGAAATATAAAGACCAAAGCAAATAAATAAGGTGTGATTTAGAGAAAATACAGCCTATGTATAAAGAGAAAAAGATTCCATCAGAGGAGCTATCACTAACAGCTTTAGAGAGATAAAAGAAGAAACAAGAAGAGGTACTATGTGAAAGTATCTCAAAGGACGTAAAAAAGAATTTTTGAAAATTAAAAGTATGATTGCTGGCATAGAAAACAGTAGAATTATTAGAACATAAAATTGAGTAAATCATCTAACAAGTAGAGTCAATCAAACAGAGGGATGATAAGAAAGAAGAAATGTAGAACCTTACAGGATCTGTCCAGTGAGTCCAATATCTGAATAAGAGAAATGCAGAAAGCACTCCTGGGGAAACAGAGGAGGAAACTTAGTGAAATAATTCCAGGAAATTTGGCAGAATTGAAGATTAAAAGGCATCATCACTGAATATTCAGTAAGATAAAAAAGAAAGTAGTTCCAGACCAAGGAATATTTCAGAGCACCATGAACTATTCTACAAGCTTCCAAGTGGGATGGAAAAGAGGTTATTTTCGAAGGACTGAGAATCAAAATGACAGCAGATCTCTCCATCACAGCACTGGATGCTGGAAGGCAGTGGAACAATGTCGACATTCTGATAGAAAAGTGTTGCCAACCTGGATTAACATATCCAGACAAAACATCGCTCGAGGGTCAGGATGGGATAAAGACATTTTTCAGATACACAAGATCACCAAAAAAAAAAGTACCTCTCACGTACCTTCTCAAGAAATCAGAGGAAACTTTGCCAAAAGGAGAGAATAAGTGAGAAGAGAAAATAGGAAGAATGAGAAACAGGCGATCCTACATAAGAAAGTCAAGGACCCTCAAGATGATGATAAGGAGAAACCCCAGGATGGCGGCTGTACCACAAACAGAGTCCAGCTGGTGCAGGGTGGAGCCGTCAGAGGGCTCCTGGGGAGACCTCTTCAGGAAGGTGAAATCAATAGAGCTCCAACATCTGAAGTCTCTAGATGTCTTCAGAGGCAATGCAGATGAAACAACTTGGAGTTGTATTCGCAGCACATACATAGAAAACAAAGAAAATAAAATACCAAGGTTGGTTTCACTCCAGAGAGAACACAAAGTTGTGTGACAAAGGAAAAGGGTGTAAGACTGAGCTTCAAGGGAAGGGTCTTGATGCACGCCTCGTGCTATTTTTGCCAATGTTCTGTATGTCTAAAATCGTTTCAAAAGAAAAAGTGATCGTAGTGTACATGGTAGACAGTCTCTAAAACGGCCCCCAATAATCCCCATCTCCTGGAATTCACACCCTCGCGTTATGCCTCCACTGGAGGGCGGGTGGGGCCTGTGACTGGCTTCTAACAATTCGAATTTGACAAAGGCGATGGGGCAATGCAGTTTCATTACATAAGACTCACTGGAGTCTCTCTCTCCTTTGCTGGCTCTGAGAAGCCCAACCACCATGTTGGGAGCTTTGCCCCTCCACGACAGAGAGCTGTGGGCTTCCTCTAGAACTGAGGAACACTCCATCGGGGAGCTCACAAGAAACCAAAGCACTCAGTCTTGCCACTGCCAGGAGCTGAATTCTGCCAACAACCTGCGTGAGTTTGGACATGGACCCCTCCCCAGGCGAGCCGATCGCCTTGACCAGCCTCCTCAACTCCCAGGAACCATGAGATAATCAATATGTGCTGCTTTAAGCTTTAATCCGTGGTGGCATTGTTGTACTGCAATCAATAACAAATTCCCCACGCTTAAGACTGGGTTGGACCTAGTGACTCACGTCCAGTGAGTAGAACACAGTGATGGGATGGCGCATCTGGGACGAGGTGGCGAAAGGACCACTTCCTTCTTGCTCTCTGGCTCTGTCCTTTCTCATTCTGAGGGGCACCAGCTGCCACATAATAGAAAGGCCCGAGGACACCGAGTTGATGTCTCTGGCCAACAGCCAGCAAGGACCTGCAGCCCACAAGCCTCATGTGAAGGAACTTGGAAATGGGTCCTTCCCAGCTGACCTGGAAGCCCTGCAGCCTTCACGGTGGCCTTGCCAGAGACCCTGAGCCAGCGATCCTGACCAAGCCACACCTGGACTCCTGACCACAGGAACTGTATGATCATAAATGCCGTCATATGGCGTCAAGTTGCTAAATTGTGGGGTAATTTGTTACCCAGAATTCAAGAGCTAATACAGTAGTCTGCATGACTCAGCATGGGGGAGGAGGGAATGGGAGAGATGACAAAGGGGCAGAGGAAAGCAGGGGAGAGGGAGAGAGAGAGAGAAGGAAGGAAGGAAGGAGGGGAGTGAGGGAGGGAGGAAAGAAAGAGAAAGACATGAGTAAACAAGGAGAACAGAGAAAGTGCTTCCCCTTGGAGGAGGGGCGGGAGGAGATGGGTAATGCCTTTCGTCATGAAACACGCAGAGCCAGGCTACTCTCTACATGTGGGCATGCGCACCTTTGAGCGAAATTTCGACTTAAAAGATGTGCACACACACTGCAGACGGGATTCTGCCGAATAATCTAAACGTCTTTTTCATCTTTTGCCAAGTTGAAAGACTTGAGTCGTTTTTCTTCCTTGACGTTGTGTTTTGAGCCTCGAGTTCCCATTTAATCTTTTCTAGTTTTTGCGACCTCAAACATTTTCTCTCTGTATCAAAGTTTCTACTTCCCCAAATCCCAAATTCTTTCATCCCTTTTTCTTTCCCTGGGGCGTGTGTGCAAATAGGTAAGTCTGTGTGTGTGTGTGTGTGTGTGTGTGTGTGTCTGCATATGTCTTTCTGCATATGTCTTTTTGTGCAAATGTGCATGCATGTGTACCTGTGTGTGTGCGTGTCTGTGTGTGGGTTTATGTGTGTGTATATGTGTGTTTGTGTGTGTTTGCATATGTGTGCATGTGTTCGTGTGTACATGAGTATATGTATTTGTGTGTGTGCCTGTGTATATGTATGTGTCTGTGTGGGTTTATGTGTGTATGCATATGTGTGTTAGTGTGTATATATGTTCGTGTGTAGGTGCATGTTTGTGTATAATGGTGTGTGTGCTTTTGTGTGCATGCTTGTGTGTGTTTGTGTGTGTGCATATGTTTTGTGTATATGTATGTATGTGTTTGCGTGTGTCTGTATATATGTGTCTTTGTGCATTGTGTACATATGTGTGCATGCTTGTGTGTGTCTTTGTATGTGTGTATGCATGTGCATATGCATTTGTGTGTGTTTGTGGAGGGTGTGCATGTGTGTGTGTATGTGTGTGTACAGTGTGTGTGTGTGTGTGTGTGTGTGTGTTGTGGGTGTCAGCATGTCTGTCCCATGCTGGGTCTTGCGCCTCCTCCTTCCTGATAAGGAGCGTCCCCCCCAGACTTGCAAGTCCCTCCCTGCAGTGGTGCCCGGCACACAACAGCTCTTGGTTCACGCTGCGGAAGTGACACACCTCCGCCCCACACTCCTCACCACAGGCCCAGGAGCACCGCAGGGGTGAGGCTGGTTCCTTTGGGAGCAGCCATGACTGTCTGGCCCAGCACCAAGCCCTGCCAGGCCAGTACCAGGCAGCACCCTGAGGTCAGCAAGGAGGCAGGACAGTAGCCAAAGAGAGACCGTGTCCAGCACAGCCTGGTCACAGGTCCCGGGGGACACCGTGAAGGAAGAAGCACCTGCCACCAAATATTGAATCTACTCCCCACCACCTGAACGAGCAAATAGACCAGGGCCAAGGAGGGAAGCCAGAGAGGGAGAGGACACAAGGACAAGGCCTCCAGAGTGGCCTCTGCTCGGGAGACCGTAGACCTGGGCAGAAAACCCTTCAGCGAGTCAACTCCTGCCAGCGTGGGCCCCAGATGCCAGGAATCGGTGACTGTCTTCTTGACGAGTCATGCAATAGCGAGACTGGAGCGACTTCCTAATTTTAGAGAGCCACGAGGGACCTCAGGAGTCACGCATCTACCTGAGACTTTCAGGGAGCTTCCGACCCACCTGTCCCACTGGGCCCCCACGGCAGGGTACAGAGGCCAGGCAGGTTTGCCGCCATGGACTCTCCAGCATCACGCCTGGTGTCTGGGGCACCCAGGTACCCAAGAAGCATCAGATCAATGAATGAGTGTGAGTGTGAGGTCCCTGAATGCTGGCCTGCTCCCCGGAGGGTCATTGGTGGGATGTTTGGAGTACTAGGGGACTGTCCTTTCAGTGGCAGAAACAGAGTAACATCTCAGAGTGCACCTTCCTCTCCGCTCCAGGAGCGGATGCTCTGGGGGGGGGAGTGCCCCATGGGATACATGACGCCCCACCCATGCCTCCGGTCAAAGCCGTGGAGTGGCCTCAGAGTGGCCTGGCCATACCTCCGAGTCCATGGAAGAATCTGGGCTGCTGGCTGAAATCGCCCCATTTGTCAGGACATCAGTGATGCTTGTCACCAGCTTGCGATGATTTCCCCAAAGGAAGCCCATCCACTTGCTGGGATGGAGGCCCCAAAAGAGAAGGTTCAAGAGAGGAAACATTCAGCCAACAAAGACCAGACCACGCTGCAAGGAAGCCCAGCAGGTGCTCAGGGGGACACGCCGGGCCTGAGGGAGGTGGCAGTGTCCCTCATCCAGCGTCGTGACAGTCACACTTGTGAGGCCACCCAGCTGTTCTGGGGTCTGTAAAAACTGGAAGGTTTCGTGCGACAATTCACTCTGGAAGGAGGCTTGAGGTAGAGTCTCCCACAGTGGCTCTGAGCACATCCTCGGTGCCAGGCACTGTGCTGGAGCGTTCATCACCTGCGGGCTATTTCTAAATCTCTCTGCGAGAAAGGTGTGATCCTCCCTGGGCAAGGGATGGCTTGGGTACTCCAGCTTGAAGCAGAACTGGAAGTCAAGCCGGAGGCGGGGAATGATGTGGGATGGTCTAGAGAGAGTTCGCTTGGTATCATGGGTCGGACACATTCTGGTGACGTGTCTGGAGCAAGTTAACTCCACTTGCCCGACTTCTAGCTCACATTCGTAAAAAGGAGAGAATTGTATTACATATACATTTTTCTGAAATTGGAGTCTTGCTCTGTCACCCAGGCTGGAGTGCAGTGGCACGATCAAAGCTCACCGCAGCCTCAACCTCCCGGGCTCCGGCAATCCTTCTACCTCAGCCTCTCGAGTAGCTGGGACGACAGGTGCACGCCACCACATTCAGCTAATTTTTTTATTTTTTGTAGAGACGGGGGTCTCGCTATGTTGTCCAGGCCAGTCTCGAACTCCTGGGCTTGATACCTCAGCCTCCCAAAGGGCGGGGATTACAGGCATAAGCCACCACACCTGGCCAGGAGGAGAGGACTCAAACGGTACTTCAGAGACCTGTTCCCAGGAGGACGTGGGATGTGACGGTACTAGCCCTTAGGAGAACATTTCAGGCACAAGGCCTCCATAAATGCTCATCATCACTATGAAAACACAGTGCTGCCGCTTTCACACTTGGATGCACACACACATAAGCGCACACGCAGTTAACACGCCATTTGCTGTTTGTTGGATTTGGGATAAATCCAAAAAACATAGTCAGGCCTCCATCAGCACCAGAACTAATGTCATAATTACTCCTGAGCAGACATAGGGGTTAACTCAAGGAACGTTCTCTGTCCTTTAAAATCTCTCCACAGTCAAGATGACTGCTCTTGAAATTAACGCTAAAAATGGCAAAACCAACCATTTATTGGAGACACAAGTTCCTTTCTACCCATGCTCCTTTGATTGTCTGGAGCGTGCGTGTCCCAGGGCTCTGGACTCAGTGGCTCTTTGTATTTCTTCCGGTACCTGTCTAATGATTTGCTCAGGACCTGGCTTATTTCCAGTGGAACTCTAATGCCCACAGAAATTTAACGTGAGTCACATTTTTATCAAGTAAAACGAGCAGGTGAGATTCATTTCAATAATATATTTTATTAAATCCATTACATCCAAAATATTATTATTCAATATATAATCAATATTAAAAACTAATAAGATACCTTCCCTTCTTTTTTTTTTTTTGGTGCTAAGTCTTTGAAATCCAGTGTCTCTTGTATACTTTCAGGCATCTTAATAAAGACTGACCACCAACCAGTCAGAAAGGACTGGTGACTACCAGGGCACAGTCTAAGGGGTCTGAGTAGGGACCTTGTCAACCTTCTTACTGTCAAACCTCAGGGCCTTCCTTATCGCAGAACATAATGCAAGAGGGAAGCCCCCCAAAATGGAATTATCTTTTAGAGGGCAGACCCCTTGTAATCTAGGCTTCCCTTGCTAGGTAAGTGTTCTAGGAATCCATCAGCCTCTGGGTACCACCTGGTATTGTTGTGAAAAGTTGTGTTTGGCTTCAGTGAGGTATTATTACTTTTTTTTTTTTGAGATTCTTTCAATGTATTTGCCCATTTCTTGGTGGGTGATTTACACAAGCAACCTGCCCACACCACTGCTGAGAGTTCAGGAGTTTTTGACCAAAAAATGGCATGACCCCCTTGCCTTCCCTGCCCTAGTCACCCAATCATGCCCCAAGCCATATTTTTTGTGTACCCAGATGAAAAAAGTCCTCAAAGGGAAACTCTTTGCCGATGTGGAAGTGGTGAAACAAACAAACAACAACAACAAAAAAACCCAGCAGAAGCACTAAAAGGCATCCAAATGGAGAAGATCTAAAACTGTCTTGAGCGGTGAAAAAAACACCTCCATAGTCGTATGGGATCAAACGGAAAGTACCTTGAAGGTGACTGAAGTTTAAACCTATGAATTAATACACATTTTTTGATGAACAAATTCCGGTTTGGGGCATCCCCTTTTGTATACAGAAGGAGCTCAGTAAGGAAGCAATGGGTGCTTGGATGGTTGGACGAATGCACAGGTCTCTAAATACACAGTCGACGTAAGCTCTAACCCTCCCATCATGCCTGTGAAACTGACTGGCACGGACCAGCCGCCCAGAGATCCGGTGAGCAGGCAATGCCATCACATTGTCACTGTGTCTTGTGTCTCCTATAGAAAGGCCCCAGGCTTCAGCATAAATAGTAAAATTGTCTACCCGGTGACCGTTCTTTTTCGTACGTGTGGCGTTTCCCCCCTTAAAGGTTTGGGTGGGAGCAGGTGTGGTGGAACTTGAGGAAGAGGGAAGGAGCGCCCTGTGAAACGTCTAGATCCTAGATCCTTGTCTCAGCTCTGCCTCTCCTCAGCTAGGGCCGATGGTACCCTCAGGTCTCGCCTCTGCTTCTCCGTGTCCTCCTCTGGGGAACCCTCACTTCGAGCGAACTCTCAGAAGGAAACTCCATATGTTCAGCTGAGCAGGGCAGGTGGCAGGGACAGCTCAGCCTCCTGGGCTCTGGGCGCTGAGAGCCCGCGGGCACAGTGGACCTCACCTGGAAACCCCTGGGCGCCATTTCCTCCCTCGGGGCGCTCCTGTGACCCTGCCCTTCCACGGTGCCCTGCTCTCACCTGCCCCAAGCTCTGCAGTTGCCACCCTGGCTGGTGGTCGTCCCCGGCCTCGGTGCCACAGACTCTGCCACTTCCCGGAGGGGCAGCCACATAGAGGGGCCGGCTGGAAGCCCCCACCGCCTGGGTGTGAATCCTAACCCCATGGCCCTCCAGCTGTGAGCCCCGAGCACATCATTTCGCCTTTTTATATCTCAGCTTGCTCATCTGTAAAACCTCATTTGGCTGCGAGGAGGGTTAAACACAACGATTTAGACCAGGCCCTTGGAACAAGGGTCAACACAGAGCAAGCATTCAGTGAGTTCGAGGGGACCCCCAAACCGGGATTTGTTTATAAAAAATTGAGCGTCTATTCTTGCATGCTTAAACTTCAGTCTCCTACAGAGTTCTCTTCACTGGATGCAATACACCTATCGAGATTTTCTTTTCCACTGCTCAAAACAGTTTTTGAACTCGTCCATTTTGATGCCTTTTAGTGCTTCTGCCATTTTTTGTTTCACTCCTTCCACGTATGCAAAACGTTTCCCTTTGAGGACATTTTTCATCCAGGGAAACAAAAAAAACTTGAATAGGGAGGGTGGGGCACAGGAGTCATGCCATTTGGCGTCAAAACTGTAGAACACTCAGGGTGGTGTGGACAGGTGCCTTTGTCAATCACCCATCACGAAATGGGCAAGGGATCAGAAAGAATCTCCAAGAAAATAATTCACGGAAGCCAAAGGCAGCCTCTCCCAGCCATGCCAGCCCGTGCACAGATGCCGATGGGTCCCGCCCTCCAAAACTACAGTTCCAGGTTTTTGGGGTCCCCCTCATGTGAGTAGTTCTTACCATTCCTCATATGCATCCTCCAAGGCGCCACATCTGGCCTCCTTCCTGGCCGCTGCAGATCAGAGCCTGGGCTGTCAGGGCACTCCCCTCACACTCCCTGGGCCTTTTCCTTCGTCTTCTTCCTCCTTCAGGGCCGACCTGCCCACGCTTGATCCTTCCACATCATTCTTTCTGCTCTGCTTCCCGGTTCTGGGACTGCTTCTCATTCGCCCTGACGACCTGCGTGCCCCCACCTCACACACCTCGGTGCCTTCTCCAGAGGGTGCACGCTGCCCTGGCTTTGCCATCCTACTCCTGGGAAATGGAGCAGGTGGAATCCACACCCATGCGTTTGCTCGCCAACAGCACGCCTTTGCCATCCCCTGGACATCACCGATCATGGTCCAAAAGCCTAACCGGTCCCTGGGAACGGGAGGCTGAACCACACACAGGATGGCAGCCAGGAGGGGGCTCAGGGAAGGGCGCAAGCAGCCATAGACAAATGTCGCCAGCCAGGTAACAGATCTATGAGAGCTGAACACCCACGCCATTTGTTTTGCCAGAATTTCCACTGAACACGCCATCTCCAGCTTCTCCTTCTAGATGATTCGATTCCCAACAGACCCTAACTTAAGGATGTGAGGATGGTTGCTTTTGTGCCTGGAAGGCCCATAAATCCAAGGAATGGTAAACTGGCCAGCAACCCCTCCACTGACCCCTGCATCATAAAACATTCGCCCAGTAAGTGTGCTACTCATTGGGTGAGACCATTAGTAGGACTCCTTGTGAGAGCTGCCATTTAAAAAAATGTGGAAATAAGCAGCCAGTCAGGCAGAAGAGGAGGCCAAAGCAAACACACAGAGAAACAGACACACCGTGACAACGAAAACCAGCCACCTTCCTTCCCACGGCCTCTCCAGAAGTGGGGTGAGGTGTGGGCCCAGCTTCCTGATTACACCCACAAACCCTGCACAGCGTCACAGAAAACTCCTATGTACCCTGCGCTCCCTAGAAAGCAAAGCCTGAGGCGGTTCTCGTTGGTGCATGCTTTAGGGGGAGGTGGGCCCCAACCCAGGTCAGAAAGAGCGAGGGACAGGAAGTGGGGCAGAGTTGGAGAGAAGCAAACACAGGGCCTGTGCGGCCCAGATGGCCACGGCCTTGGAGAAAACAGCAGACGCAGCGGGTGCCCGGGCACAGGGGACATTTGGGGGTGGGCCAAATGCCCCACCATCCCTGGAGCCATTGGTGGGCAGAGCAAGAGAGAGGTGGGCAGGTAAGGGAAGGGGATTCACGCCCCAACCCCTCCCTACCTCCTGTCTCCAGGGTCAGAGTTCTGTGGGGGCAGGAGGACGCCCCTCCTCCCTAACTCTGCTTTCTTTTTTTTTTTTTTTTTTTTGAGTCGGGATCTCACTCCGTTACCCAGGCTGGAGTGCAGTGGCACGATCACAGCAAATCACAGACTCAACCTTCTGGGCTCAAGCAATCCTTCTGCTTCAACCTCCCAAAGAGCTGGGACTACAGGTGCACACCACCACACCTGGCTATTTGTGTGTGTGTGCGCTTGTGTGTCTGTGTGTGAGTGTGTAGACGGGATCTCAATATGTTGCCCAGGCTGGCCTTGAACTCCTGAGCTCAAGCAGTCCTGCTGCCTCAGCCTCCTAAAGTGCCGGGATTACAGCCACTGTGCCCGGCCCACGTCTCCTCTTTCTGACAGAGAATAGAGTGTTCTTGCAAGGCCACAGTGGCCTGACTGTCATAGGCCTGCTGAGCCACGTAGGATATCAATGACCTGCGCAGCCATGCAATTAGGGCTGGAAGCTCTGGTCCTGGACTGGCTTCTCCCTCAGTGCCTCGGGGCACCTCCCTTCAGGGTGTCAGGTGTCTGTCTGTGAAAGAGGCCCTGTTGGCACCCCGTGGCTGTCTTTATCCCATGGCATGTGGACTCATCAATGCATCAGATTGAGTCTCCAGGCCCTCCTGTTAAAGCCCAGATCCCACACCTCTCCCCGACCCTGCGGTCTGGGTGTGGCAGGAACAGCCAAGACCACCCTGAGACCATCAGGCCGGGACTGGGCTTAGCTGCCAGGGCTGCTGTGGTACCGTGAGTCAGAGACAAGGCACCCGGGGCAGGCAGGTGCACTCAGCTCAACCTACCTACTCTCCGTGAAGTGATCTGGGGTTTGCCTTCCTGCAGTTAGAAAGGTCTAACTCAGAACTCACGGTGAGTGATTCTCGCCCCCCTCTCATCCCGTGCCCCTGCAGTACCAGCTACCGTCACTTCCAAGACCAGCTCCGTTGGAAACTCATCATTGCGTCACAAGCTCTAGATTCAGGTCATCCCTATTACATTATTCCTCATAAACCGCCAAACGTCCTGAAGTCCCACATTTCCAGATCCAAAGTCTATACGTTAGGCCGAGTGCAGTGGCTCATGCCTGTAATCCCAGCACTTTGGGAGGCCAAGGTGGGAGGACTGCTTAAGTCCAGGAGTCTGAGATAAGCCTGTGCAATATCATGAGACCTTGTCTCCAAAAAAAAAATAAAAATAAAAAAATTAGCCAGACGTGGTGGTACACACCTGTAGACCAAGATACTCAGGAGGCTGGGGCGGAGGGATCACCTGAGCCCAGGAGGTCGAGGCTGCAGTGAGCTGTGTTTACCCCACTGCACTCCAGCCTGGATGGCGAAATGAGACCCTGACTTAAAAAAAATAATTTTGTATATTTCTTTTTTTATTTTTATTATAAAGATGTGGGGTACAATTCAGGGTTAGGTATACAAATGTTGATTATGCAGGTACCCTTGTTGGTGAGGTATGCCCCTCCCTCCCCTAGCAGTTTCCCTCAACTGCCAACCCACCCCCTCTCCCCTGACAGTTTCCCACTAATGCCAATTGCTTTCTTATAGCATTATAATTGTTCATTCACAGGCAAAGCACCCATCCTCACTATGCGCCCCAAGAATTGTATTAGGAAAATATGATCATGATAGTGTAGTGCTGTGGGATGCCAAAGAAGAATCATTCTGTAGCCTTGTTCCCAAAGCCTTTACGCCAGGCATGTCCAACCAGCAGCCCATGGGCCATACATCGTGTATTTTTTAGCATTTATTTTCTTCGTGACCCCACACACATTTCCGTTTTTGAAATGCACCATCACGCCTTATTCACGATGTCACTTTTTGGCGGCACACACATGTGTGAGCAGCTGTTTTCAGTGATGAAACACACAGAGCGCAAAATTTGAACACACACTTCTGACAAGCACCTTGAGAACTCACAAAGAATCACAACCACGTCCATCGAACCAGACCCTGATGGATTCGTTTTACAAAAACAAAGTCAAACGTCCCGCTAGTTGTATATTGTTCTCTTTTTTCTAAACTTTAAAATTTAAGATATTTGTAAAAAGAAGTCTTATTATGTCTATACATTATATAATTTATGTGCGGTCCAAGCCAATTCCTCTTTCCACAATAGGGCCCAGGGAAGCCAAAAGGCTGGACATCCCTGCTATCCATCCCTGCAGGGGGATGTTTGCAAAAACTGTATAGTGCTTTTTTTCCACGAAATACCCCAAGTACACAATGACATGTCAAGTTCAAGGTGCTTCTCTGCATACAGTTGCATGAGGATTTGAATGCCAGGGAGGCCGTGTGTGTTGGGGGCATTTCTACCAGAAGTCAAGATCATTGGCTCAGCTCCTTGCTCAGACACTAACCCCGGGGACTTAGGTGGCACCAGCCCCCTCCAAGGGTCCTCAGTGTCCTCCCCACAAAACAGGAGCATTAGATGAGAGCCCCACAGTCTAGCCTCCCGTGATTCTGTTTTGCCACGACCAAGCAAAGGGAAGCTCTTGCTTTCAAAAGTTGTTACTCCAGCTTTCAAAAATGCAGAGTTCTTCGAGTGCAACATGGAGAGATGTGTCTGCTGCCTCTCTTTTTTTGGACAGAGGAGAGAGTGTTCTCACAGGCCACAGTGGCTAGGCTGTCATATGTCTGCTGAGTCGCCAGAGATCCCAGTGAATTGCAGCTCCAGTCTTGAAGCTCCGGTTTCCTGGACTGATTTCTCTCCCAGTGCCTCAGGGAGCCTCCTTTCGGGGTGTCAGGTTGTCTGTGTATCAAACAGGCAAGAGGCACCCCTTGGAGTCCTACAGGAGGACTCTGACGCTTGCTGCGGCCACCCTACAAAAGTGTTCGCACCAAGGACTCATCTTAAAGCACCTGCAATCCTGCTAGTTCAGCTCGGCCTGTCCTCTCGCTGTTTAAAACAAATAAATAAATTACCAGCAGGCTGGACGCGGTAGCTTACGCTTGTCATCCCAGCACTTTGGGAGGTGGAGGCAAAAGAATTGCCTGAGCCTAGGGGTTCAAGACCAGCCTGGCAACCTGGCAAGACCTCGTCTCTACAATAAATCCAAAAGTTAGCTGGGCATGGAGGCACGCACCTGTAGTTCCAGCTACTTGGAAGACTGAGGCGGAGGGATCACCAGAG
>CAUYQG010096067.1:0-27244 GCA_963574415.1 Tarsius wallacei
CCATGCTGGCGTGTAGTGACTCAATCACAGCTCACTGCAACTTTGAACTCCTAGGCTCAAGCAATCCTCCCATCTCAGCCTCCCTAGTAGCTAAGACCATGCATGTACCATCTTGCCCAGCTAATTAAAAGGAAAAAAAAAAATGGTAGAGACGCATCTTACTATGTTGTCTAAGTTAGTCTCAGAGATGCAGCCTCAAGTGATCCTTCCACTTTGACCTCCCAAAGCACTGGAATTACAAGAATGAACCTCTGTACTTGACCTAAATTTCAGTATTTTAAATAGCATCTCAAAAAGCACATTTTTTTTTGAGTTGGAGTCTCACTCTGTCACCCAGACTGGAGTGCAGTGGCTGCTACCGGCCACCGCAGCCTCGACCTGCTGGGCTCCGGTGATCCTTCTGCCTAAGCCTTCCAAGTAGCTGGAACTACAGGCACACGCTACCACGCCTGGCTAATTTTTTAATTTATTGTAGAGATGAGGTCTCACCAAGTTGCCCAGGCGGGTCCCGAACCCATGGGCTCAGGCAATCCACTCACCTCAGCCTTCCAATCAAAAGCACATTTAAATGTATACTTGAATCTAAATCAGATTTTGTGCAAAGGAATATATATGTGGGTATTAGCAGAAACCAACCAGTTCTGCTTTGTGCCATAGCCCTGCAAATGCAGCTACCCATCTTTACATTACAATGTATAGTCTAACTGAATGCAAATAAAATCTTGACTCAAGACCTTAAAACAAAAATTAAAAATTAAGTATAATTAAAATAACAATTCCTAATATATCTGGCTTTAAAACAATGCTTACCACTTTTAAATGATTTAAAGTTATCTTTACTTAAAAGAGTAGTAACATTTTAAATAACATGCATTTTCTTCTTTAAATTTAGAAGACCTATTTGTGTGTTTGAATTGACAACAAATTAAAATTTTATTCAGAATTTCAAATAAGTTCAACATTTTAATTTGAAGGTGGTTTAGTCAATATGAATAAAATGGACAAACGTTATTGTTTGAGGCAGTTTTAGGTTTATAGAAAAATTAAGCAAAAAACATTGAGGCCTCTTTGTCTTCTCCTCCTCACAATTATTTTCTTTTAACATCTGACATTAGCATGGCACATTTTCTAAAAAGTTATTTAAATTAATGAACCAGGATTTATTCATCACTACTGACTATACAAATATTGGTGCATTTAATGGTATCCCACAATTCTCTTGGCTCTGCTCATTTTTCTTCTTTCTCTTTTTCTCTCTATTCTTCAGATTGCATTATCTATATCAATTAATCTTCATATATTTAATTATTTTGTTAACTCAGAGCTATTCTTCAGCTTCTCTACTGAATTTTTAATATGTTACTACACTTTTCAACTCCAAAATTTTATTTTTTTAATAATTTCTATACCTTTATCGATGTTCTCTAGTAAAATATTGTCACCAAGCCTTTCTTTACTTCTTTAAGTGAGATTTCCTTTAGTTCTTTGAGTGTATTAGCAATGGTGCCTTTGAAGTCTTTGTCTAGTAAATCAAACACCTGCACCCTCATTCAAGTAGTTTATTTTGCCTATTTTGCATGTGTATGTATCATACTTCACTTTCTCATAACTTCCTGTTAAAGTTGCATATCTCATAACTCCTGATAAAAATGGTCATGTTAGAAAGTATAGTAACTCTGAATACTGAACACCCTATTTAGGGCTTGTTGTTGTTGTTTTCTTTTTTCTTTGTATTTTATTTATTTATTTATTTTATTTATTTTTGAGTTGGAGTCTCACTCTGTCGCCCAGACTGGAGTGCAGTGGCCGCTCCCGGCCACCGCAGCCTCGACCTGCTGGGCTCCGGGATCCTTCCACCTCAGCCTTCCGAGTAGCCGGAATTACAGGCACGCGCTACCACGCCCGACTGATTTTTTGATTTATTGTAGAGATGAGGTCTCGCCAAGTTGCCCAGGAGGGTCTCGAACCCGCGGGCTCAGGCAATCCACTCACCTCAGCCTCCCAAAGCGCAGGATTACAGGCTGAGCCACCGATCTTTTTTTTTTTTTAATGACATCTCTCCACCCCCACCACCACCCACAGCACCTTCAGAAACCTGTGAAGTTATTCTTCAGCTGGCAAAGTCTTCGGCATGCATACAGTTACTCAGGGATAACAGTGATTTTGGCAGAACTCTCTTCAATGGTCTTCTTCACTGATCACACTGCATGTTAGGCTCTATGACTCATCAGTTGATTTCTCTACTCTTTTGAGGATACCTGGATATGAATTGCTTTATAGTCTGATCAAATTAAGTTTGCTCTTCCTTGCAGGGGTATTTTTTCCAGCTTTGCTGAGGTATAATTGAAAATGAAATTGTATAAATATAAGGCATACATTGCCATGTTTTGATATACATTATAAAATGATTATCACAATAAAGCTAAGTAACATACCCATCACCTCACACAATTACCTTTTAGAGTATATATTGTTGGAGACACTTAAGATTTATTATCTTAGCAAATTTTAAGTTTATAATACATTATTATCAATTATGGTTACTATATGCACATTAGATTATCAGAACATATTCATTGTTGTGTAACATCTTACAACTTTAAATTATTTTTTATACTTCTCATCAGGTATGATTGTTGCACTGGACAGAAGATCACAGGGCTTCTCATGATCCATTCCAGAAATGGAATCTACAGGTCATGTAAATTAAGTGTTCAGATAAAAAACTCTTTGTAAATTATTTAATCATTACATGTTACTTACAATTCAGTCAAAGGTCAAAGATGCCTAAATAGTTGTTTAACTTTCAAATGAGTGAAAGAGTAAGAATTATAATTCAAGCTGTTAATCATTCTTTTTTTGTTCACTCCATACTGTTCTTCAACTAGAAATTATACAAAACAGAAATCATTCCACTTAAACATCATATATTTTAGGGAAAGATATTAACTTTATTGACTATAATAAAGATTTATTATTTGGAGAATGATAGAGGCAGGTTCCAATATAGATTAAATACCTAAAGATTAAAAGTGACATAATCTGGTTATTGAATACACTAAGCCCAACATAACTTACTTTCTTATTTACACTACTATTATTTTATAATTGTTGCTATTTTTGAAAAGAAAAAATATTGTTATGATTATTTGCAATTATATATTTGTATTATTTATAACTAATATATCTTTATCTGGAACAATGTAATATTTTGATTCATGTTTATATTGTGAACTAATTAAATCAAGCTATTAATAAATACATCACTTCCCATGCATACTATTTTTTTGTGGTGAATGCATTCAAAATTTACTTTGTTAAAATTAAGAAACATACAATGCATTATAGTCACGCTTCTGTGCAATGATCACTAAAGCTTATTTTTCTTGTCTAACTGAAAATTTGCACCTTTTATTAATATCTTATGCTTCCCCATTCAACCCCATCCCAGCCCCGAGTAACCATTCTACTCTCTGCTTCAATTAGTGTGATTTTATTTTTTACTTCACATATAGGTGAGATTATGTGGTATCTGTTTTTCTGTATGCAGCTTATTTTCCTTAGCATAATGCTCTCCAATTTCATCTATGTTATACCAAATGATATAATTTCCTTATTTTTTAGGCTGATAGCATTTCTTTGTATATCTGAGAATATGCTACATTTTCTTTATCCATTCATCTCATGGTGCACACCTAGGTTGCTTGTATCTCTTAACTATTGTGAATAAATTCTGCAGTAAGCATAGAAATGTACATATCTCTTCTACACACAAATTTCAATCCCTTTGGATATATACCCAGGTATATACCAGGGATAACTCTATTACACGATAATTACATTTTTTAAAAGCCAGTCAAATTGAGCTGTGGAGGGTTGTATATCAACTTTAGTGACACTAATGTTAATAAATTCTGGTAACTCACTACCACCGGACCAGTCAGTTCTATTTTTTGTTTTTGAGGAACTTCCATATTGTTTTCCATAAGAGCTGTACTAATTTACATTTCTAGCAACAGAATGCAAGTGTTCAAGATGAGAATTCTAATTCAGTTATTCTATAGAAAAGTCTCATGAATTCTCTCTAAAACCCAGTAATTTATGTACTGGAATGTCACAAAAGAATGCTATCTTACCTACATTCATCAAGAATCTACATATATTAAACAAAAAAAGAAGTCACATGTTGAGGCTAAGTTTTGTTTACTCTAAGTAGTAAAACATTTTGGGTTAATATAGATATACAGAGGATCAGCACAGGGAATTTAATTTTCACATTTAACAAATAATTTTATTTTCATAATTAATAGAGATTAATCCTAGAAGGAATTTAAGGGGGGAAATAATGTACAGATTCTAATTCATGAGTAAGGAGCCAGCAGCAAAGTGTAGTTCTGATATAGCACAATATACTCAATTTGTATTAGGCCCTTGTTCTCATTCTTACAGACTTCTATGAAAAACATAGAGTAAAAGAGATGAAATAGGAGTTAGTGAGAACAATACCAATTATTTTTTTCGTAAGGCCCATAGACAACTTGGCAGCAGTATTGGTGGTGATGACTGCACTCTTGGTCTTAGACATTCTTAGCCGCATGGATAAGAGCAGTGATTTTTCTCATGGGTAAACTGTGAGATTTGTTAGCACAGTTTCCATTCTTTGCATTCAGAAGTAATATGAATATACCTACAGCATGTTAAAGAGCTAATGGATGATCTGCAATAGCTAAGGGACTCTGTGGTGACTCAAAGATTTTGAGAAAAAAATGATGTTTCTAAAGAAACGGTAAGGCTTAACAACTTAAATACTATTTATTTTAGCTATTATTATTATTATCTTGTTTTACTTTCCGATTCTGCAGTGTGAGAAGCATTTATTTAAGAATATTTTTTTTCTTCTCTCCTCTAGTTTGTTTTCTATTATTTTCCAAGTTCCTGTTAAAAAAAAAATCATGAAAGCTGAGCTAGTAACATGAATGTGCTTTTTAAAGCTTATATCAGCAATGCAATTGTTCTCATGTGTAGAAAATGAAGATCCATTGACCCCTACATTGTATCCATTACAAAATCAGAAATATAAGCAGGGTAAAGGTAAGAATACATCATTTTACTGCCTGGAAATAACATTCTGAAGATTAACAAAGACATTACTTTTTTTTTTTTTAATAAGAATTCTTACCTCTTAAATCCTGCTACCATAGGACTGATATTTTCACTTAATATTGCAAAGCTTCCCACACACACATCAAAAGCAACATTCAACATTGCTATCATGAATCCTATCACTATGTGCAGTCATTTTGTATTCTCTCAGCATGATAGAAACCTAAATATAGGGTCGCTAGATGAAAGATAGTATGACAGATCATGTTCCTTTAGGTTTCATATTTTCCCCTAAGAATCTAATAACATCGAATAAGATGAATAAAAAAGATTATAGTTAGCAGAATATAATCATAACACTGGATCTCCATCATTTTGTCAGTTTATTTAAATGAAAAACTTTTAGGAGATTGTCTAAAATAAAGATTTCAAATTGCTCCCTATACTCCATTTTATTGCAATGATATGCAAATTGGAGGAGGGAGGAAACATATTGTTGATTTAAAAAAAAATTCCAACTAGAGAAGTCCAAGTTTATTATATCCTTAGATAATTATGTTTGCTAAAGATAAATGTGAGAAAAAATAAAAGATGTTTTGCAAATGTAATGGAGGAATAAAATTATCCATATTTTTATTCTTATTCTGACTACCTATTATTCCAGTAATTGTTTAATGTAAATTTTAAAAAATATCATCAAACAAAACATTTTCTCATCAGGAGGGGGAGGCATTTAAACCAAAGATTTAATTTAAATTTAATGATCTCTAATAATAAAACTTTTGTCTGAGTTGGCTGGCAGAACATTCAAAAGAACCAAAAGAGGTACACTAATTTTATGAATAAAAGTTGTCATTATTGGCATAGTTTATCTCATTTTTGTTATTACTCAATTCTTAATTTATCCTGTGGATCATCATATAAGAGCTATTGGGTAATTTGTAAGATAGTATATCTTATAGCAATTTTATAAAAGACAAAGATATGGTTTGTATGTGGTCATTTGCTTTGTAGTTTTTGGGTATGTATGAATCCTAAGGATAAAATGAATTGTGTCAACTCATGGCTTATTAAATATATTTCCAAGATGTACAAAAATATATTTGAGGCATGAAATGTCTGGTCTTTCACTCACAGCAGAAAATGCAAACAATCGTGATTATAAACTATTAACATGACTTTCTTGGGACCATATAGTCCACAAATCAATCACCTCAGTGAATGTTTTTTGGGATCAAGTTATGAGAAAATTTAAGACTGACATGTCTGCTAATGATTAGAAGAAGAGCTTTCTAATTAACTCATCATGAGTAGGTCCACATGCTTAGATTCACGTATCATCACTAATATTCTGTTTAAAGAATTGAAAAGCTTGGCTCCTAATTGTTCAGGAAATGCCAAGCTTTTTCTCCATGATCAGCATTAGTTCTACTCCAGTGCTCCAATATCTCTGGGGTTGACCTAACTAAATTGTGAATTACAAAACAGGAATGAGATTAATTTTTTCAGGAAGTTTTCAAAGGATGTAGCCTCCCACTGATTGTTTAGGGTGGCCACTTAATGATTGATTTTGAGCAGGACTATATTGTTTTGTACCACAAAAGTGAATATCTTAGTTGAATTCTCCTAAAATAGGTCCTGAAACAAGAACTTGGGAGTAGGGGTGAGGAAACATGTGACAGAAAAGAGAAAATAGTCAATATAAGGGTTAATTATGAATATTATTGCTATAGGCTTTGGATCCACAATCCACCTGGACATTGGATCCACATTCCACCTGGACATTTGGAGAATGAGAATGCCTCTGAATGGTCCATCTAAAACAAGAGAAGTTGGAGTCTTTAACTAACAACCACTGTTCTCCCTTGTTTGAGGTCTGACCCTTTAGGATCTTGCCTCCCTGGCACTTCTAGGCTGGCTCTTGGCCACATACCAAACTACCTTTTGCTAGGGTAGAATACTGGAAAATCTGAGCAACTTAAATTTGGACAACAGTAGATCAAGGTGAGTCTGATGTATTTGAAAGTTTTCACACAAGTCGGGTTGAAAACAGAGATGAGTGGAGGGAATGTGATTCAGGCAACAGAGGCATGTTCTACAATGAGTTTTGATGGAAAAACAAATATGTAAATTTACTTTTTAAAAAAATCAATTCATCTGAATGCTGACCAGCACCTGTTAAAAATGAAAACTTACTTTTATGTTTAATGCAGTATTGTTTCTTTTCAACAGTTGTGTTTCTTTCTGAAGGTACACCTGGAATATGACACTAGGATGAAGTCAGCATCAAATATTTTCATTTTATCAAATGTATATCAATTATATCTGATTTTTTCAAATACAGATTTATAAATATAAAGGAAATTATGGAGTCATTGCCTAGCCTCACATCATAATTGCGATACTATGCTTTACTCTGGAACATACAATCATTAGGAAACTCTATCGCATTAGGTGAAACTATAGATAAACTTAACCAAACCATACATCTTAGTTGTTCAATATATTAAATTAAATTACTAAAATCTTTAGCTTATAGTTTTAAAAAAATGAGTTTTAAGGGGATAGCTGGCAAAATTCTAGATCTATATTTTTGGAGACAGGATAAAATATAAATAATTAATCATTGCCAAACACAATTGCACTGACTTTTTTTATCACAAAGAATAATTATAAATTTGGACTGTACCTTTAGACTGAGGCAATTATCAATTATTTGTGCAGTGAAATGTTAAGTAAATTATTTTAACTTAAAAATCAGTGGAAAGGAGACCTCGGAGGGTTAAGAATAAACAGCCACAGAAATGTTTATGCTTGCAAAAGCATCTTAATTAGGTAGGTCTTTTGGTGTGCCCTTCTCATCTGTGTAATTTTTCATTACTTTATATTTTACACTGAGAAAACTGCCTACAGCTTGATTAGAAACAGACTTAAGCAAGAGACTGCAACTTTATCAAAAAGCAGATAAATATACTTTGTTATTAGATATTTTTCTACCCTTCAAAGGCAAAATATTAGTCTCTGCCCTTGAGGCTATCACAATTAAGTTAGGCAGATGGACAAATAAACAAATTATTGCAATAAAATGTGCTAAGTGGTATGACAGGGGATTACATAAGGTTACTTTCACATCAGAGGGAAGGGACAAGTAACCCGTGCTGGTTTTTGAGTAAAAGCTTACTAAAGGAGATAATGTTTGTGGTCATTTTTGAAAGATAAATAGGAGTGATCGAAGTGAAGAGAGTAAGTGACATTCAATGTAGAGGGAGCATTATATACAAATACATGAAATATCAGAAAACGTCAAGTGCAGTGGATTCTTTTGTTTACCAAGGTAGGCTGTTCTTTACAGATTCTCTGGTCTGATTTTGAAGGCAAGTGATCCATATCAAAGAATTTTTGGTGGTGGAAATAAATGTTTAATTATAAGAATCACCAGAATAAAACTGATTAGATGAATTCATCACTCTTTAATTAAAGCACCTGCTTCAAAAGAATCTCCCTAATTTCTGGTCATCAAATTAAGTAAGGTATTATCTAGTTCTGGGATTATTGCCAAAAAGGTTTTTGGTAAAAAGTGGCAGTATTCATTTATACTTCTGTTCATATTTTCAACAAATTTATATTTACTATTTTATAGTACATATCACCTCTCTTTTATAAAAAGCAGCACCTCAAATCATTACCATCATAAGGTATTTACATATTGAATGACTAATTTCAGCTATTCTTACAATAATATATTTCATTCTCTTACCTAAATATGTGTTACTAGTATAAAGGTAAAAAAAAAATCAACCCAATGTTCTTAAGTTAGCAATGAGTCACAACAACATTTAGATAGCTCTTATGACACAAGCAGAGTGAAATTTTAGTAGTTTGGTCTCTCCTAGAGATTGAACTAGATATAAAAATTGATTAGCTAAAGGAAAAGGACAATTTGCTGTGACCACCTACTAGGAAAATGGACCAGAAAACTGACTTCAGGGAACAGAGATTGAACAGTAGATCATATCCTTTTGCTAGATGGGACTCCACTGACTGCTAAATGATTGTGGGTGTGGTTCTTAGCTCCTGGACTTTCCTGCTGGATAAGGACACTGTCAAACTCACTTAGCAGTCTATATAGCAGACACTTACTGGTCTCCTTCCACATTACAACTCCTCGATGTATCTTGGCTCTAGGCCCAGCAGTCTAGTGAAATTCGCTAATTTAACATTCATAGGTACATCTAATGCTGAAATTGCAAGAGTCTTTAAAGGTCAGTCAGTCTAATATTTGTTTGACGCATGATTTCACTATTTATTGACTTTGCCTGAAAGGCAGTGTGCCGGGAATGTTCTCTTTCGGCCCTTCTTCTGAGATCTGAGCAACAGATTTCAACCTGAGTGTCATTCTAAGGTTAAATAGAAAGGAAAACTTGATAGTTTGCTGATGCTTGAATCCTGGTTCTGACTTGATTCATATGTGACTTTGGATAAGCAAAATGAACTATGCCTCACTTTCCTTATCTATAAAATGGGTGATAATACCCAACTCAGAGATGTTCTGAGAATTTATTAAAATTTGTGTAATTATTTTTAAAGAATATTTTCTGACATTGATAATGTTCAATGTGTGTTAATTACTATCTTCATTTACCTTCACACAACTTAATATTTTCACTTTCTCAAAGCTATCTCTTGTGGCAAACTCTCAGTATATATTTACAACATCTCACTATGAAAGAAGGGACATTAGTCAATCTTCGGACTCCTTAGTCTACTGTTTAGGAAAAATGAAAAGAGTATCTTAGCAGTTTGTTTGGCTTCCTGAAAGATGTATTAATCGCAGAGCTACATTCTACTATAAATTCCGGAAACTGACATTTGGTATGGCATAATTCAAAGGAATTCTAGTCAAGTCATCATGATATAAGATATTTAGAAATTTTATAATTCCAATTTTTGCAGTTCAATTTTTTTGTGTTCCTCGATGTCAAAAAATTGTGTAAGTGTTAGGATTCTAACTTAAAAATCATAAATTCAAAATTATAAAATTGATGTAATTTTAAATAAAACTGGGATCTCCTGAATTTTGTCTTAGATAAAATGAAAGACAGTGAGAGCAGAGACCACCTATATTTCATCTATTGTCATGGTAATGGCATATATAAACTCTAAATACATATTGTTGAATTAGAGATTAATTGGTTATTAAAATAAGATAAAAATTAACAATGAAACACTAATAGAATAAGTAAACGTGTTTAACTAAAGAAAGAGAACTTACCTGAGGATATACATTGTTATTGCTATCAGAATTTATATATCACAATAGCCAATGCAGTCATAAAAGTAACAAATTAGATTAGTGGAAAAAGTCATACTTAATACTCTAAATATCTGTCTGCTAAAAACGTGCATATTTTAATTTCTGACTAGCTTACTTTTGCTCACTTATCAGCTATATTTTCTTTCTATAGTCTCCAAGTGATTTATTTCAACAGCGAATATATGAGTATAAAATTTATCATCAGCTAACAGCAAATGTAGTATTTCATTAAACACTATCATTTTTTATTAGATTCTAGTATAGATACTTATTTGAGGCTTAATTGGGTGAGAGATTCAATTTGTCAATCTTACAAAACTGAGTAAACTGTCGAATTTTGAAATAACATAATTTCCTCCTAAATGTCTTAAACTCAGAAATGGATAAGCTGAAAGCTCTAACTTTAAGTTCATTTTAGAGATACATGCTACTTTTATTTTTTATAAATTATGATTTAGTAGAGTGATTTTCTTATTCATACGTGTTTACCACCTGACTCTTTTATGCTTCACATTTTATACTTTAATATACTGAAGTATTTTTTTAATTTTTAATTTTTATTTTTTAGCTGGGGTCTCACATTGTTGCCCAGGCTGCAGTGAAGTGGCATGATCTTGGCTCTTCACAATCTTGACATCCGGGGCTCTAGTGATCCTTCTGACTCAGCCTCCCAAATAGCTGGAACTACAGTTTTATGCTACCAGGCCTGGCTAATCTTTTTATTTTCATTTTTTTTTGTTGTTGTTGTTGAGGCAGAGTCTTGCTATGCTGCCAAGCTGGTCTCATACTTCTGATCTCAAATGCTCCGCCTACCCCAGCCTCCCAAAGTACTGGAATTATAGGCATGAGCCACCATACCCAACAGCAGTATATTTTATATTTGATTACTTGATGAAAATTTTAGATGATAAACAAGATTTATCATCTTTATACAGATTTTATAAACTAGATAATTTATAGCTATATTCACTTTCACATATTTGTACATTTATCTGATTATAATAAATATTTTATTGTGAAATAGAGGGTACCAAAAACTGTACACACATTATAAGTAAGAAAAAAACTATATTAAAATTCCAATACGCAATGTATACTGATAATAAAAGATGAATACAAGTCGTGTTTAATTTCTTCAGTTACAAATTGCTACCATAATTCAACTTTGAAAAGTAATACAAATATAACATCACTTAAAATGTGTATACATTTTTTTGGCACCCCAGTATATGTATAGTCAAATCTTTAGCATGCACAAATATATGCAGTCAAATAACCATAGAAAATTCTTTTTCTGTGACCAAAAAGGTAGTAGGAAACAACATTTCCACAAACTTTAACTCAATTTATTTTAAATAAAATAGACTTTAGTTGCTATTGCTTTTTCTTATTTTATTATCCTTTTCTAAATTCATTTTAGACTTTTGGTTCATTTTGACCTAATAATGCATTTATGGATTCCAATAATTCTGCCATCTTATATAGTCTGTATCTGCAAAAGTATAATTTTCTATACATATTATATCCTCTTATATTTTAATTATTCTTCATATTTCTTTAACATATAGTCTGAATCTCACTTGGAAGTCTAAGAGAAGAGAAAGATGTATATATTTTTTGAGTCGAGTCTCACCTTGTCACCCAGACTGGAGTGCAGTGCCACAATCACAGCTCACCACAGTCTCTACTTCCTAGTCATAAGCAATCCTTACACCTCAGCTTCCCAAGTAGCTGGGACTACAGGCACCAGACACCATGACCATCTAAATTTTTCTTTTCTTTTTGGTAGAGATGAGGGCTCACTGTTTTGCCAGGCTGTTCTCATATTCCTGGGTTTAAGCAATCCTCCCATCTTGGCCTCCTAAAATATTGGGATTACAGGAATAACCCATTCTGTCTGACCCAGAAACATATTTTATTAGTATACTCTCTCATTTATTGTACTCATTTTTTTCAAGATTAGAGTCATTCACATCATTCTCAGTGCCTAGCCTCCTGCTTGTCACACCAGAGAAAGTCAGTATCTTCACTGTATATAGTTTAAAAATTCTGTTTAAGAGAATGTTAAAGTCCTTTATACAATTTTTTTAACTTTTAATAATCTTTTTATATTGCTCTGTTTTTGAGCAGTGAAAATAATATGTAGCATAATTATATTTGTAATATATATTGTGCTATGGTTTGACTGTGTACCCCCATAGTACATGTGTTGGAAACTTAATTGTCAATGTGACAGTTTTGATAGAGGCCTTTAAAGGAGGATTGAATAATGAGGACAAAGTTCTTTTGAATAAATTAGTACCCTTGTGTCAGGATTCAGTTAGTTCTCACTAAAGGAATTGTTGTAAAAGTGAGTTCAGCTTGATCTTGTGGTTGTTTTGCTTGAATGGCCTGACTTTTTTCCCATGTTATAATGCAGTAAGAAGGTCCTTAACAGATGCTGATGCCAGCATTCAGAATAATGAGCAAAATAAATGTCTGTTCATTGTAAATTACCCAGTCTCAAGTATTTTGTTATAACAACAGAAAACAGACTGAGGCATGATACAATTTTTGGCAACATAAATTGTAAAAGGCACCTATAATCCCATTTAAGATTTCATTCCTACAAGCTGTCAAAGTCGATAATTTGAGTAAAATATTTTCAGATGTTTTTCATCAAAAATAATTTTATAGCCTGTAGTCCCAGCGCTTGGGGAGAGCGAGGTGAGGGGATTGCCTGAGCCCATGGGTTCAAGATCAGCCTGGGAAGCCTGGAAAGCTTGGCTAGACCTCATCTCTAAAATAAAGAAAAAAATTAGCCCGGTGTGGTAGTTCCAGGTGCATGTAGTTCCGGCTACTTGAAAGGCTGAGGTGGAAAGATCGCTGGAGCCCAGAAGGTCATCCCTGGGGTGGCTGCAAGTGTGCCACTGCACTCCAGCCTGGGAGAGGGAGTGAGACTCCAACTCAAAAAAAAATTAATAATAATAATTTTATAAATAAATGTGCTTTATATAGTGTTGTGGGCATGGGTTGGTTGATAAAATATTTGTAGGATCAGTTCAGCTGTTCTATTTCATGCAGTGAGTACCGTACTACTGAATACTATGCCCTCAACACTATCATTACCTTGAGTCTCATTGAAGATTAGATTGAAGAAGATGACATGGATAGGGGATCAGTGACTGAAAAATATTGAACAGAGGTAATTTCTGTTAGATTATCAAAGTGTGGATAAATCTAGGTGATAGGATAATTGTATATGCTACACTATACAAAAAAATTATCTATAGTTCCCTGGTATTCTAATTGCTCAAAAAGTAAAAGTACAATTATTAGTTAAGAATAAATGTTTCCCACCTTAAAGAAAAACTGCATTACCTTTATACATCGATTATTATAGTATTTTATTTGTTATATGCACATATTTTTTTCATTACTTATTTTCCTTTTATTCTAAGAAAGTCCTGAATTTAATGAAATGAGAGAGCATGCATTGAATACCATGTAGAGTTTTTAATATATAGCTCTTGTTTCAAAACCAATTACTGGTTTTATTAAAGTGATTTCAGCTAATTGTACTGCAACTATGCCAATTATTTTAAAAGTCATTATAGCTCAAATATTAGCAATCATTAATTACTTTTCACACACTAGCTGTCCAATTTTATTTAATTTACATGCCTATTTGACTCACTAATATCTTAGACATATTGAAGTTGACTTTTTATGCAAAATGGAAAAGACAGCCAATAAAATAAAATAAATCTTGAATATATTCAAGAGATGCTTAAACAATGTCTTAATATTAAATATTAAAAGAATATAAAATACTATATATCTTTGATTTTCCATAGTAAATAATTTTAAATATAAAATTTATGTTCTGACAAAATTGTACATACCTTGAATATGTGTTGAAACTTAGTATACATTTTGTACTTCAGTCTTTCTAATACTACATATTTGTGCATTTACCTGTGCTATGCTATTGTATACTATGTATAGCGTAATGTATGACAGTTTTTTGGAAGAAGTCTTTGAAGTAGCGCTATGAACAGTTTTTGTAGAGCAAAATATTTAAATCAATTTTGGAATAAAAAATTCTTATTATAGTGGTACCATTTCACTTGAATTTCTCCCAAAAGATAATTGTACTTGCCATATAATACTTTCTAACGTAGAAGGAGTGAAATTGTAATAAATGTTTTGTTTATATAATGAGAAAGTACCAAAAAAGATGTTTTTTTAAATTTAATTGGAAAGTCATATATTAAAGGTCTTTACTTTAGATCATTTTTTATACTAATCATTAATAATAGTTGATCTTGTAACATCTAACATGTAAAGTTTATTGGTTATTTCTCAAAACTATGCACAACAGCCCTGAAAGCTAAGAACTGATTAATAGTATCTTTTGCATCTTTCTTCTGCTATATTTCTCAGTGTTATTTGTTCTTGCTATGCCATATCTAATAAAATAGTGATTAGCACCTGCTTCATCCAGCTATACTCAGATTTGTTTCATTGAGGAAGTCCAAGTGACTCTTAAGTTGGAAGCCCACATAGCAAAACTCATGAAATCTTTAGCTTCATCCTATTTGTATGAAAATTCTGCTTGGAAATCAATATAAAGATTCATAGGCATTAGTATTTATTTTAAAATAATAAAATAAAATGTAATTTTGTGTCAAACATTTGCTGTTTGTTGACTTATTCCCTCCAGGACTATATGAGTTAGCATTTAAAAGAATGCTACATTTAACAGAAGAAATTAAAAACAACTCTGAATCTAACAGTTATAAAATATGTCAGTCTAGCCCGGCGTGCTAGCGCGCTCCTGTAGTTCCGGCTACTTGGAAGGCTGAGGCGGAAGGATCGCTGGAGCCCAGCGGGTTGAGGCTGTGGTGGCCGGGAGTGGCCACTGCACTCCAGTCTGGGTGACAGAATGAGACTTCAACTCAAAAAAAAAAAAAAAATATATATATATATATATATACATACATATATATATATGTCAGTCAAAGTCATATGACTACCATGAAGCAGGGAATGATTTCAAATCTCAGGTCGATCTGATTTCAGAGCTCATGCTCTGTTCTGAGATACTATACTACCATTCAGAAATGAGGCTGATTATTTAGCTATACTCTTGATATATCACATATACTTATGTGATGATCACATTTTTTAAGTCTAATAGCTAACTTTTTAATCCTTAATCTTTCTTTTACCTTTTTCTCCATTCTGGAGAGATTGATAAAAAAGTCTACACACTTCTCATTCCTTGGGACTAATACAAAAATTAAACTTCACAAATATCCAGCCCGTGTATAAAAACTTTTCCCTAGTTACACTGATAACGACTATAAACCCACTCCCTCAGTTTTGCCCTAGGCATTGATCACTTGTTTGCACAACCTGTTTCCCCAGGGGTTCATAGGGTGAATAGTAAACTTTTTCTCAAATTCTCTTGTTTTGTGAAGAGTCGTTAGCTCCAATATCCAAATCAAATTTTGGGTAGAGATTCATCCTGGTTTTGAGGGAGTGTTCACAAAACAATTGGTATCCCAAACAGGGTGTTTTAGAGTAGGGCCACTACTCCTTTTAGACCTTTCCTCTAGTGTTTTTGACTTAGTAATGAGGCAGAAACCAAGGCACATTGGGTGTAGAGCAACTCTACTGCTAGCCGGTGAGCTTGTGCTTTGAGCTCTTCTGCACTGGTCAAGTACCATCAAGCCTCTGTTACAGATTTAGCTCATCTAGGTCAGAAATTTCATTAACTGTAAATTAGAAAGAGGCCTGTGGTATTAATTCCTCCTTCAAAGATCCCTAGGTCCTGTCTTTACCTGGACTTATATGTATGTTTTAGAGTAAATCATATGTTATGATTTCAGAATAAATTGTGATTGATGTTAGGTTCAGGGGAGCAACTCTTATTCTATGGCCAATTGGTAATTTAGGAAGACCTGAGATCCGTGCTTTCAGTTCCCAAGCTAACAGACCCTAAAGACTCCCCATTTTATAATTTTTGGGGTCGTCCTCCATCAGATCACAAAGGATCTGGTGTTGGTGACATCATGAGCTGTACTTTCCCCATAATATAATTTTGGGTAAGCCTTCCAGGGATTTTTGCAACAAGCAATACATAGCATCCAATCTCCTCCTTCCTCAAACACCATGTCATCAATGTGCAAAATCCATGGCCCTATTTCATGACCTGAAGTATTGGTAATTTTCCCTGCCTTTTGGGGGACATGATGTGTCCCCGTGAACCCTGCCACTGTCAAAAGACAATTGCCCCTATATAACCATGGTGCTTATTGACCCTCACACAGTAAGCAACCTTTTATGGTCTTGCTTGATATAGGTTACCATATCACGGTGATCTCTGAAGACTCCACTGCTTTCTGGGACGTTACTGAACATAAGACCGATAGAAGACTGGTCTACTTTATCCTGACCACTGGTACAATGACTTCAAACCAATTTTTCCATTGTCCATAACTTCCAACTCATTTACATTTCTCAATATAAAAATGTGTGCTTTAACTAGCCTGTGGCTCTTTGGAATAAAAATAAAATTTTGCCCATCCTGTTGGTTTCATATAATGAGAAACTGCATGTATGCTCCAACATGTTAAAATTGTTACCATAGCCCAATAAAAATGGAAACAAAGTCTTCAAAAACTTCTATCCACTCATTATACAAAGCCTGCTAATAGCAAGGGGAATGATCTATTTAGCAGCCCAATTTGGCCTATTCCAAGCCTGAAAAAACTGGTACCTCATGGTGAACTACCACTCCTTGTATTCTGTGGTCCTACTCTACCTATACACAATATAATTGAAGTGACAGGTCATTCAGTCTTCTACTGACAAACTGTTTTCTGTTGTAGATTTGACTAATGATTTCTATTCAGTGACTTTTTCAATGCTGCTCAACCTCAGTTTACATTAAACTTACAAGGGACATTATACATTTTACTGGGTTGCCCATGGGATAATTCAATAGTACAGCAATAAGACACCAGCTCTGTGAACAAGATCATAATCACATAAAACGGTCCCTAGGCACCCTGATAGAGCACTACCTTGATGACATCTCCTGTAAAGATATTTACTAGACATTCTTACATACAATATGCAAACAATCATTCCTGCACTTAGTGAGAGCGGTGAGTTATTAGCACATATATGTTTCAGGTCTTTTATAAATTTCTCATCTGCCACCTCAGTTGAATTTTTAAGCATCATGCATTCCATTGAGGGCCACCTTTTTTCTAATATAGTTAAAAGGAAACTATTAATTTTGTCAGTACCAATTATTCTTAAGCAAGACCAAAGAGACCTACTAGGTCTCACATTAGGCCATATTAGGCCTCACGTATAATTATTGCCCATATAAAAATACTGCCAAAGCCTATTTATGTAGCCCTAAATTTAGTCTAGATATGTATAAAACAGGCACTTTCTTTTGCCTCTTGGAGACATCTTTACAATGGACGCTCTGGATATCACCTAACATGTTTCTTGGAATCCATGGAGCACTCATGATGACAGGCAAATGAGCTTTCAATAAAAGAATCACCTGTTTCAGTCCCATGTACTATGCAATTAGAGAAACAGTTTCTGACTACACAGTGGGCCTTCCTAGAAAGAGAGGTTTTCTTGGGATTTGAACCTGTAGCCCTTTAAACCCAGATGCCAATTATGCCTAGGCATATGAAAGCAGCACCTTGTGACTTTGGTCTATCTACTGAGGCCTCCTTACTGGAGGAAAAGTTATTTACAGAACAGGGCAAAGTCCCAACCTTTTGCCATACCTCATCTTTAGGAAGAGTTAAATTGCCCTGTCCTCAGTCCCTTACAAGATGCCATCGTCCTGGAGGAGCTCATCCTTCTTTCAGAAATCTCAGCTACCTGGGGAGTAACTTGGGATCAACTGAGTGAATGTTAAGGGAAGTCTATAATCCTTATGGATGCTTGCTGAAGAACTGCTTCTTTTTATCCCTTAAACAAGATATTCCTGTTAAGGAATAGGACCTGAGCGTCAGGTCAACTGTCCACATTGGAGAATGCCCTGGTCAGCCATTGATTCCAATTATAGAGTTTCACAGACTCTTGGACCATTTCCAATGGTCTAGCTGTTTTTTGAGGCCAAAGGAAACAAGAATTTCAATTTTCAATTTCTGTACCCTTCTGAGTACAGAACTTTGAAAATTTCTTGCCTCTTACATATAGAAAATACACATTAAGATCACACGTATCTGTCCACATGAAGGATCAGATGACTGAGATCCATATTAATGTTCTAGTTGATATACCAGCAAAAATTCCAGATACTAAAGCAATATACTTTTCCATATAACAGTACAGATTGCATTCTTCTATTTTTTGCCCCAATGGACTCATGAAATCATAAATGATTATAAAGGATCCACCCCCTGAAGCTTGGACTAAATAGAAAGGGCTTCTCCCCTTCTCTGTCATGGCCAAAATGTTGAGAAGTCAATGACAAAGATGGATCATATGTAATATAATTTCTGGGGTGCCATCCCACAGGGATCCTGCCTTTACAGTCACTCATCAATATAGGCCATTAACTCTCTTTGCCAGTGTTACTCATTATTATACCTTGATCATTGTGGATATCTTCACTGACATTTTTTTTTTTATCTCCACCAGATACACCATCATTGAAATTTCCATTTAGGGACTTGCAAAAACACTCCTCATTTCTTTTCTTTTCTCTCTCTCTCTCTCTCTTTCTTTTTTTTTTTTAATTTTTTTATTTTTTTTGAGTTGGAGTATCACAGCCACTGCAGCCTCAAGCTGCTGGGCTCAGGGGATCTTTCCACTTCATCCTTCCAAGTAGCTGGGACTACAGGCGTGCACCACCACGCCCAGGTAATTATTTTTTAAGTTTATCGTATAGACGATGTCTCACCAAGTTGCCCAGGCTGGTCTTGAACTCATGGGCTTAGGCAATCCTCTCACCTCAGCCTCCCAAAGTGCTGGGATTATAGGTGTGGGCCACCACACCCAGCCTTCACTCCCCATTTCTTTTGAAGTTCAAGACATCATTGATATTGGCCGAGGTACTTACTTTATTTCTCAAACTACGTAACACTGGGCTCTTAAGGCATTCAGTAACACTTTTACCTTCCCTATCAGCCCCAGGCTGCAGGTCTTATGGAACATCTAAATTACTTGCTTTAATGAAACTACTTACAAAATAACATGATTTTCTAAATGAGTCTTGATCTTTTTAGTGGCTCTCATACTAAATTCCTGCCCTTTAAGGACCCTCTTAGTCCATTTCACAGTCATACCAAATACCTCAATTGACATTTCTTCCCTTCGATAGTGACACTTTGCATATCAGGGTTTTGAAAATCATACTGAACTAGGCATTTGTCCCTGACTCCTCTCTTCTTTTGTCCTATTTTGGTAAGCCACCAACCAGACTGGGATGAAAGTCATTTCAAGAGTGGATTTAAGTTATACTGAACTTACTATTGAATGCCTCTCTGTCTATCTGCCAAAGCTATTCTGGCACCCTGGTGATGATGATTTGCCCAAGCTGCAAGTCTGTCAATTTTTTTTTTACTTACACAGAAATTTTAATGAATAATGTTAATGATGATCTTATTCAGGAAGCACAAGTCTTTACTCCAAGACCCAGGATAACAACTTGAATAAAAGAGACAAACCTAGAAGAATTAAAATTGGTCTCAGGCAGGAGATCTCACAAAATTCAGGCTTCCTACAACCACAGAGGTCTAAATTGTTCCTTATTTTGTGGATACTGTTCAACAGCCCCCTTCTTCCAGTGTCTCAGATAGTAGCATCTACCCAGCACAAAGCCATTTGTTTTCCCTTCCGGCTTTTCTATTTTTTTGTTTTGTTTTTTGAGTTGGAGTCTCACTCTTATCGTTCAGGTGGCTCGCTCCTAGCCACCGCAGCCTCGACCTGCTGGGCTTAAGCGATCCTTCCGCCTCAGCCTTCCAAGTAGCTGGAACTACAGACCACCACATCCGGCTAGTCTTTGGGGTGTGTATGTGTGTGTGTGTGTGTGTGTGTGTGTATGTATGTGCACGCGTGTGTGTGATTTATTGAAGAAACAAGGTCTCACCAAGTTGCCCAGGTTGGTCTCCAACCCGTGGGCTCAAGCAATCCTCTCACCTAGACCTCCCAAAGTGCTGGGATTATAGGCGTGAGCCGTTGCACCCGGCTCTCTCTTCTGGCTTTTCACAGAAGCCAGAAGTGATACCATGGGACTGAAACAGGGACTCCACAGGCCCTGTTAGGAGAACGTCATCTGGCAATGCAACAGCCAGTATGTTATGTTTGGGCTAAGCTGCTGCCCATATTTAACTGGTCTCTTCAACAAAACTGCCATAGCCAAACACGAAATGACGTTATAATCTCATTTCCACCTGCTGGCAAAATTTTCTACAGCGTTTAAAGCAGTTCATATTGATTATTCTAAATTCACAAGGGTGTCATACTACACAGGATACCTCACATACATTTACTACATGCTCCACTGTTCAGTTTCCTGGGTTAATATCTCTAGGCCCAGATCTCACTTTCCATGATATACGCCAGCCCACTATTGAAAGTACAATTGGTGTGGGGGGGGGGGGCGGCTAGGTGTACAACCTGCTTCTTTAGGATTATCATATGGTGAAAATGCTGCCAAGATATGAACCTAGTTTCTTAGCATGTATTGCCTCTTTACTCAACTAAATTCATACATTTTTGTAACTACTTAATAAACAATATTTTATGCCTGAAGTTTCTAAATTTGGCACGAGAGTGTTACAAACCAAGAAATTCCTTAGGGACCATCAGATGACTCCAGTCTGATAACTGAGCTTGTCCCTGATGATGATGACTTTAGAACTACACCTGTACCCATCCTTGATGAAAGCTGCAGCAAG
This sequence comes from Tarsius wallacei, assembly GCA_963574415.1. Lineage (NCBI taxonomy): Eukaryota > Metazoa > Chordata > Mammalia > Primates > Tarsiidae > Tarsius > Tarsius wallacei. Next base: position 21,346 of record CAUYQG010096067.1, read on the forward strand.
ATTCATTCCCAATGATGACCTCTATTCAATAATAGAATTAATTCCCGGTGGAATCTTCCATAACCCCAAGCCCTCATTATATTCCCTGTCAAAAATCTCCTTCAATCTCTATTACTGCTCCTGCTGTTCTCACCTCTTCTTCCTCCCCAATTCAGCCTGACCCGTCATGTCATTCTTCTTAGACACAGACACAAATGACAGATAAATTAACAACTCATTTTTGAGCAAATATTTTATATTAACATATATAAAGTATTGTATTATAAGAACAAAGCTGACACATATATACTGTGCAAAGGCATTTTAGAATACTATGATGCATAAAAATGAACGCAAGCTACAACTATTTTTAATCATTAAAATTTCTATTTATTCTTGTTTGAAATTTCCCAAGTAGTATATTGCTTTTCCACTTTGAATGCACACAATCTCAATTGAATTCCCCAAGTAACCAAAAATTATTTATTCACAAAATTTAATATTAGTCTAAAGCCTTAAATTTAATTAAGAATCTGAAAATTAGCCGGGCTCGGTGGCTCAGCCTGTAATCCGAAGCCTTTGGGAGGCTGAGGTGAGTGGATTGCCTGAGCCTGTGGGTTCGAGACCCGCCTGAGCAAGCGAGATCTCATCTCTACAATAAATCAAAAAATTAGCCGGGCGTGGTAGCGCGCACCTGTAGTTCCAGCTACTTGGAAGGCTGAAGCAGAAGGATCGCCGGAGCCCAGCAGGTCGAGGCTGCGGTGGCCGGGAGCGGCCGCTGCACTCCAGTCTGGGTGACAGAGTGGTGACAGAGACTCCAGCTCAAAAAAAAAAAAAAAAAAGAGGCAGATCCCAGAGCTGTTGAGCCAGAGGAGGAAGGGTGGAGAGGAAGCTGGCTTCTCCTGGTTATATATGCCCAAACATTCACCTTGGGGAGAAAATGACTTAGACTGAATGCAGGCTGTTTGTAGTGAGAAAAATTTGAGGGAAACAAGAGAGGAGCTATCACTTCTTCTCAAACTGTGCTGATTTTTATTAGAATCACCTGGGAAATTTTTTAAAAATCGTGTTGCCCAACTCTCACCCCAGTCTGATTAAATCAGAATCTCTGGAGGTGGAACGAGGCATTGGGATTTTTAAAAGCTTCCCAGGGTTTTACAGTGTGCAGCACACTTGAAGACTAGTGGCCTAAAGCAGCGCTTCTCAGATTTTAGTATGCACTTTCAGTCACTTGTAGATCTTGTTAACATTCTGGTTCTGGTTCAGATGGTCAAGGGTGAGGCCTACTACCATATAGATCCAGATAAAGGAAAACTTGGGTGCTAGGTGGTAAGGAAGAGCTTCATGAAGGAGCACAGGTCTGCGTGGGATTTGGAGGTTGTTTAAGAGCCAATACATAAGTGTAGGCAGAGCTTTCCTGCCTGGCAGATGAGACAGTCAGAGGCCTGCAGGTGGGAATATGCAAGGTGTGTTTTAGGGGCCAATGACTGGATCAATATAACTGAAGGGGAGAAGTTTTCAGTAATCTGTTCTACAAGAGTTAGCACTTGGCAGTAACTGCCTGTTGTTTTGGGTGCAGGTGTGTTCCTTCCAAGACTTTGGTGTTCAGAGACCTATGTTTTAGTTCTTTTTGTTTCGCATGATGCCAAGCGCCCAGCAGGTGTTCAGAACATGACTGAGGCTGTACATTTGCATCTGCCGTTCCCTCTGCCTGGTATGTTCTTCTGATAGATATCCTGCTCATTCGTTCATTTCTTTTGAGGCTTAAAACTCACTGCCACCTTTTTGTTGGGCTCCCGTTATTTAAATAAAATGTAAAGGGACTTGACTGTTCCATTTAAATTGTGACACCCATCCCACCCCGCCACACACTTCTTCCTTCTTTCATCTTCTCTTTAGTGCTTGTTGCCATCTTGTATATATCTTGCTTACCTTGTATATGTTTACTTCTTTATCTTACTTACTGTCTGGCTCCTCCGTTAAAAGGCAACTCCACAGGAGGAGAGAATTTTGTTTGTGTTTGTTCACTGCTGTCTCCCCAGTGCCTTGAACAATACCGGGACGCTCCACAAATATTTGTTGAATGAATGAACAGTGCATGTTGAATTAAATGCATAGACATTGGGTGGTACCATCACATGTAAAGTCAGCATTCAGGGGCAGGAGAAACCAAAAGAATCCTTCTTGTAGCTGTTCCATTTTAGAAAGAGAATTATAACATGATTTCACCGTTAGGTAGGAAAATTCGGAATAACATGTTTTAAAAAAAAAACCGCCCTCCCAAGGATCAGAGATCATATTAAAAATCCAGGATAAATATTTGATCAAAAAGATCAGATATCTTTTTTTTTTTTTTTTTTTGAGCTGGAGTCTCACTCTGTCGCCCAGACTGGAGTGCAGTGGCACGCTCCCGGCCACCGCAGCCTCGACCTGCTGGGCTCCGGCGATCCTTCCGCCTCAGCCTTCCAAGTAGCTGGAACTACAGGCGCACGCTACCACGCCTGGCTAATTTTTTTGATTTATTGTAGAGATGAGGTCTCGCTTGCCCAGGCGGGTCTCGAACCCGCGGGCTCAGGCAATCTACTCACCTCAGCCTCCCAAAGGCGCAGGAGAGCCACCGAGCCCGGCAATAATTATCTTTTTAAATCTATTGATAATCAATTAGGGTTTGGCCCCAGGTGGGGCTTACGCAGGTGCAGGGCTGGAAGTCCAGCAGACTCAAAGCTAGCTTTGGGTTCACATGCCACGTGGGGCCAATCTCTCCTCCCTCACAGCGCTTGTGTGACGTGCAGGTGAATGTCCTTTGAAAGCATAACAAGATAAGGGAAGGTTGATCACTCATCCTTTTTACTGTGGAGAGGAGAAACAGCCACCTCCCTGCTTTGTTCTCATTGGGACAGTCTTCTTGGGAGCAGGGGACAGGAAAGAGCTACCCCTTTGGTTGGAACAGCCTCTCGTTAAAATCTGAGCAGTTCCAATGGAGAGCCTAGTTTGGCATCACAGCTGGGTTGAAATCCGAGCTCTGCCAATTACCAGCTTTTTTTTTCTTTTTGAGTCAGTGTCTCACTGTGTCGCCCAGGCTAGAGTGCAGTGGCAGGCTCATGGCCGCGGCAGACTCATGGCCGCTGCAGCCTCGAGCTGCTGGGCTCAGGTGATCCTTCCACCACGGCCTCCCAAGTAGCTGGAACTTCAGGCACATGCCACCATGCCCAGCTCATTTTTTGGCTTATTGTAGAGATATCAAGTTGCCCAGGCTGGTCTCGAATCCCTGGGCTCCGAACACCTCTTGCCTCAGTCTCCCAAAATGTGGGGTTACAGGCATGAGCCACTGGGGCTCTGAACACCTCTCGCCTCAGTCTCCCAAAATGCGGGGTTACAGGCATGAGCCACTGCTCCTGGTCAGCTGTTTGCTTTTGAGCAAGCCCCCCTTTTCTTTTTTTAAAAAAAATTATTTATTTATTTATTTTTTGAGTTGGACTCTCACTCTGTCACCCAGGCTGGAGTGCAGTGGCATGCTCACGGTCACTGCAGCCTCGACCTGCTGAACTCAGGCGATCCTTCCGCCTCAGCCTTCCAAGTAGCTGGAACTACAGGTGTGTGCTACCACGCCCGGCTCACTTTATTGCAGAGATGAGGTCTCATCAAGTTGCCCAGGTGGGTCTCGAACTCACGGGCTCAGGCAATCCACTCACCTCAGCCTCCCAAGGCGCGGGATTACAGGCTGAGCCACCGAGCCCGGCTAGCCCCCCTTTTCATTTACAAGCTAGACATAATAACACCTTCCTCACAGTCATTGAGGATTAAAATGTTTACTCTTGTGTTGCCATTATTATTATTTGTAGAAAGCTATGCTAAGAGGGCTGTATATGTTGCTCTGCCCTCCTCACACTCCGATGCAGGTCTATCATTTTCTTTTCCTTTTTTTTTTTTTTGAGGACACTGAGGGTTAGTTACACAGTGCTCTAAGGCCTGCAGGAAGCTGGGGGTGCCGCCCTCTCCCCAAGAGTTCTGTCTTAGGGGAGTGGGGCTCTTTACAGCCTGTGCCAGGAACCATCCCCAGAGGGCGCTAGCTCCCCTTCCCAGAGTCCTGGCCCTCCCACAGCTACCATGCCCCATGTCCAGACTGACCTCTGTGGCACTTTCCAGGATGAGCTGCTCCTTAAAGGCCTGAGTGCACAGGAGAGGACACCACAGTGTTGAGCAGCTTCCTGCGCACCCCCATGTCCCCCAAGAGGCTCTTCCCACCCTCTGGCCTCTCACCCCTGCTGGCATGGGGGGTCACACCTGCCCAGGAGGGCCTTCTTCTGACCCAAAGCTGAGCAGCATCTGGGACTTGTTCTCCAGAAGCAGGCCAGCCAGCACCCACCCCTGGCCCCAGTCTCTCGCCCCCTACCCCAAGAGCTGGTGGGAACTGAGTTGGTGGGACTTCCTCTATGCCCGTTAACTCATGGGATTGCCCTTGACTGAGCCCAAATGAATGAATGAGTGGACAAGAGGGTGAGTGAGTAGAGAAATGTATGAGTGGGCAAGTGACTGAGTGGACAGATGAATGATTGAGTGCATAAATGAATGAGTGTAATGAGTGAGTAGGTAGGCGGGTGGACGAGTGGGTGAGTGGGTGAACAAGAGGCCTCACTTGGGCCTCATGGAAGGTGTCAGGGTGGACGCACAGACCCAAATGCCCCTCCTTCCAGCACTAAGCCCCAGAGCCCCACATTCAAGCAACGGCCTCGTCCTCGCCCCCCCTGCCCGTTATCCTGCTCCTGGGTCCAGTCCGGCCCCCTCAATCCCCAGTCTCTGTCCAGATCCCACGTGGGACATCATCCCAAAAGGGAGGAGCCCTTGGTGGCCCTGGCCATGGTGGTGACCTCTTGGTGAGTCACCTCCACACCACCTCCACCACCCCCTTAGGCAAACAGGGCCTGGGCCCTGACCCCGGGCCCAACGGTCAGTGCTCAGGAGTGCTGTCCCGCCAGGCCTGCCCGCCTTCTCAGGGCCACTGTTGGGCCTGCGGGCCCCACCCCCACCTCCACCTCGCGCAGAGCCAATGGGTCTCTTCCTCCTCTCTTCCTCTGGCCGGTGTGCAGGTCGATGCCTGGCCCAGGGTCCTCTTGAGCAATGGAGTGCCCAGGCCTGCCTGTGACCGACCAGCCACTATGTGGTCATGGGGTGAGTGTGTGTCTACGCGGCCCCCAGAGTCCCTTCCTGGGGAGGTTTCTTTCCAGGGAGGGACCTGGGAGTGAGCTCCATGGTGATCAGCATCCCGGGGGACCACTCAGCCTCTCAGGAGCCTGCTCCTTCCTCGCTCAGAGGCCTTTTGATAGGGCAGCGGTGGCTCCTGTCTCCAGTGGAGCCTGCTCCCCACCCCAAAACCATTCACTAGTCTGTTGTCCACGGCTTGTCCATGCACTTGTCCACTCGCTCACATACTCACTCATCCACCTGCTCATGCGCTCACTCAGCCATTCGTCCACTCACTCACCCACCCATCCACTCACTCAGCCACTCACTCACTCATTCACTCGCTCATCCACTCACTCACTCCCTTGTCCACTCATTCATTCATTTATCTACTCACTCACTTGTCCACTCATGCGTTTGTTCACTCACTCACCTACTCATCTGCTTACCTGCCCTCTTATCCACTCACTCATTCACTTATCCACTCACTCACTTGTCCACTCACTTTTGCATTTGTCCACTCACTCATGCACTCATCCACTCATTTACCCTTTTGGCTACTCATTCATCTACATATCCACTCACTCACTCATTTATCCACTCACTTGTCCACTCACTCATGCATTTGTTCACTCACTTATGCACTCATCCACTCACCTACCCTCTTGTCCACTCGTTCATTCATTTATATTCTTTTATCCACTCCCTCGCCCACTCAGCTACTCACTCAGTTACTCAC
>CAUYQG010096069.1:0-39359 GCA_963574415.1 Tarsius wallacei
ATTTGGGTTTCTGTTTGTTTATTATCAGTGTATAGAAATGCAACTGTCTTTTGCACGTTGATTTTATACCCCGAGAATTTGCCAAAGTCCTTTATCAGTGCAGGAAGGTTTTTGGCAGATTCTCTTGGGTTTTTGAGGTATAGAATCATGTCATCTGCAAAGAGGGATAATTTGACTTCTTCTTTTGCTATTTGGATACCCCTGATCGCCTTCTCTTGTCTGATTGCTCTAGCTAGGACTTCAAAACTATGTTGAAAAGGAGAGGTAAGAGTGGGCATCCTTGTCTTGTTCTGGTTTTCAGGGGAAATGGTCCCAATTTCTGTCTGTTTAGCAGTATGCTGGCTGTGGGTTTCTTGTAGATAGCTCTTACTATTTTGAGGTATGTTCCTTCTATGCACAGATATTCGAGGGTTTTTATCAAGAAGGGGTGCTGGATTTTGTCAAAAGCTTTTTCCGCATGTAATTATATAATCATGTGGTTTTTGTTTTTACATGTGTTGATGTATTTAATTATGTTTATGGTCTTATGAATGTTGAATCAGCCCTGCATCCTGGGGATGAAGCCTACTTCGTTGTGGTGGATGATTTTTGAGATGTTTTGTTGGATCCGATTTGCAAGGATCTTGTTGAGATATTGGCCTGTAGTTCCCTTTCTTTGTTGGATCTTTACCTGGTTGGGGTATCAATGTGATGTTAGCTTCATAAAATGATTTGAGGAGAGTTCCATCTTTCTCGATTGCCTGGAGTGCTTTCAGTAGGTTTGGTATCATTTCCTCATTGTATGTTTTGTAGAATTCTGCTGGAAAGCCACCTGGTGCAGGACTTTTTTTTGTAGGTAGTTTTCTTATGACATAGTCGATTTCATGGATTGTTATTGGTCTATTTAGGGTCTCAATTTCTTCTGTTTTCAACTTGGGGAGGTTGTGTGATGTCAGAAAGCACTCCATTTCCTTTAGGTTTTCAAGTTTGTTTCCATACAAGTGTACCTAGTAGTCTCTGATAATCTTTTGTATTTCTTCAAGGTCAGTTGTGACTTGATCGTTTGCATTTCTGATTGTGTTTATTTGGGCTTTTTCTCTCTTTTTCTTGGTCAGTCTAGCTAGGGGACCATCAATCTTAATACTGTTTTCATGGCATCCCAAAGGTTTTGGTAAGATGTTTCTTCATTTTCATTTGTTTCCAGATATATTTTAGTCTCTGTTTTCATTTCCATGTTGACCCAGGAATTACTTAGCATCATACTGTTTAGTGTTCTTGTCTTTGTGGGTTTTGGGGGAACTTTATTGATGTTGATATTTATTTTTATTCACTGTGGTCTGAGAAGGTGCGTGGCAGAATTTCAATCTTATAAAATTGATTTATGCTTGATTTACGGCCAAGGATGTGGTCGATCTTAGAGTACGTTCCATGTGATGATAAGTAGAATATATATTCCATGGTCACTGGGTGGAGTGTTCTACAGGTAGCAATTAAGTACATTTGGTCAAGTGTCACATTGAGGTTCCAAATCTCCTTGTTGATTTTTTGTTTTGATGATCTGTCTAGGGTTGGGAGTGGGGTATTTAAGTCCCCAGCTATGATAGTGTTAGAGTAAATATCTTTTTAAAGTTTACCTAGAAGTTGCTTGATGAAAGTTGATGCTCCTATGTTGGGTGCATACATATTTAGGATGGATATTCTTGTTGATGGATTAAACCTTTTATCACTGTATAGTGACCTTTTGTATCTTTTTAAATTTTTGGTAGTTTAAAGTGTATTTTGTCTAATATTAAGATCACAATCCTGCTTTTTTTTGTGTTCCATTCACCTGAAATTATATTTCCCATCCTCTTACTTTGAGTCTGTGAGTGTCCTTTCTGGTGAGATGAGTCTTTTGGAGACAATATATTGTTGCCTCATGATATTTTATCCATTTTGCCATTGTATGTCTTTTCAGTGGCACTTTTAGTCCATTCACATTCAGGCTAATTATTGAAATGTGAGAGTTTATCCCTGTCATGAAGTTCTTATAGAGTTTTCTGTTGTTGTTTGTTGTCTTTCTTTTGATTTTGGGGTTGATTCATGTGTGTTTTTAATTTTTTTCCTGCATTCTTGTGAAGGCATTGTTGTCCTTTTTTTCTTTTTTCTGTGTTTAATACTTTCTCAAGTGTTTCTTATAGAGCTGGTCTGGAGGCAGTGTAAGATCTTAGGGATTGAATGCCTGGGAAATATTTTCTTTTTTTTTTGAGTGGGAGTCTCACTCTGTCGCCCAGACTGGAGTGCAGTGGCCGCTCCCAGCCACCGCAGCCTAGACCTGTTGGGCTCCGGCGATCCTTCCACCTCAGCCTTCCAAGTAGCTGGAACTACAGGCGCACGCTACCACACCCGGCTGATTTTTTGATTTATTGTAGAGATGAGGTCTCGCTTGCCCAGGCGGGTCTCAAACCCGTGGGCTCAGGCAATCCACTCACCTCAGCCTCCCAAAGGTGCGGGATTACAGGCTGAGCCATCTAGCCCGGCTTCTGGGAAATATTTTAATTCTCCATCACTGATGAAGCTTAGCTTAGCTGGGTGGGTAATTCTTGGTTGAAATTATTTATCTTTGACAACTTTGAAGACTGGGCTCCAAGCTCTCCTAGCCTGAAGTATTTCTATAGATAAATCTGCTGCTATTCTAATTGGTATTTCCTGGTAGGTAGACTGACCTTTTTCTCTTGCTGCCTTTAGGATTTTTTCTTTTATACCTACTTTGTGTAGGCGAATTACTATGTGTCTAGGAGTTGGTCTTCTCATTTGTTGTCTCACAGGGGTTCTCTTAATCTCTTGTGTTTGAATGGTTGCATCACTGATAAGAGGAGGAAAGTTTTCTTGGATAATTTCATGGAATGTTTGGTCCAGGGTGGTCTCTGTCTCTCTTTATGCCTCAGGAAGTCCAATACTTTTATGTTCATCCTCTTGAAATAATTGCTCATCTCTTGAAGGTTTTCTTCTGTCTTTTTAAGCTTCTTTTCTATGTTTTTGACGGTTTGAGTTACTTCCATATTTTAGTCCTCAAACTCTGAGTTTGTTTCTTCTGCTTGGTTAATTCTGCTTTCTATGCTTATCAGTTTGTTATTTATTTCATTCACTGTATTCCTTACCACTGTTATCTCAGTTATCAACTCCTTCATACTTTCCTCATGTCTCTCCTCAATTCCATTTATTCTCTCTATTCATGTTGATATCTGGGTTTGTGGTTTGAGACCAGTTATTTTGGAGGCTCTTCTTTGTGTTCTGAAGTCTGTATTCTCAGTGTCTGACCTCCCAGGGGTCTTTGTGAGACCCACATTCTTCTTTTGTTTTTTCTTCATTTGTTTAGTTTTTCTCCCCCTCCCCCCTTTTTTAACCTCTTTTTAAATTCTGTTGTTGAGGGATTGGCGGGGGGGGTATGGGTTTTACTTCTGTTTGCTCAATCTCCTATTCTTCCTCATGTGGATCCTCTGGTTTTGTTCAATTATGAAGCTGGACTGTGGGTTGGGCGTATTGAATTGAGGAGGGAGCTGTGATTCAGAATCTATCTGCAGATCCCAGTATCCACTGACAGGTGTGTGGGCTCCTTGGAACCCACTTCCCACTGCCTTACACTCTGTCCAAGCCATGGGGGTATCGGTTTGTTCCCTGAAAGCAAAATGAGTTAAAGAATAGGAAAAGAATGGAAAAGGGAAGGAAAGAGAGTGAAAGGAGAAGGGGAGAGAGAGAAGAGTAAGAGAGAAAACAGACAGACATGCCAACTAATAAATGAAAAAAGACACAAACAAAGACAGAAGAGATTTTAAAAAACTAAAACATATAGAGAATCATACAAACACACAAACTGACAAAAACACCCCTGTTGATGTACTCTCCCTCAAAAGTATCCACACAAACAAGAAGTCTAAAAAAAAGCAATAAAATAACAGAAACAAAGCAAGTATGAAAAGGTAGTTGAAAACAGAAAGAGAGAAAAAAACACTAAAACAAAAACAAACAAACAAAAATGAGCAAAACAAACAGACAGACAAAAAAACAAAACTTGCTCTGAGGTTGTTCCTTTAAGTCCAACTTTTTTTCAACTCAGATATTCACTCCCCCCCTCTGCTTTCAGCACAAGCTGATAAGATTGCTCTCAGCGTGGGTCAGATGCCCCAAGCCTACTGCGGGAGGAGGGTGGATCAAACCTGGACTCATTTAGCTTGTGACCTGTCAAGTCTGCTACTCAGATCTGACCTGTCTGTGTCTAATCCAGCATGGGTGTGGGGCATCTGTCTTTTCAAGTTTGATGAGATTACCTCTAGGTCCCAAGTTGGAAGTTGGGTAGAGCTAGAGGTTGAGGGGGAGGGGATACAGGTCTCTGCCTGGTCCCAGGACAGAGAAAATGGTTCCAGTTGGCATTTCCTCACTGGTAGTGGAGCTCCTCTCTCCAGCTCTCCCCAATCTTCTCTCTCCGTTGATCAGATCCATGGTCTCCAGCCACTTTGCTGTTCCAGGTGATGAGAGTCAGCTGTTTTGGGCAGGCTTTTCTCAGGAGAGTCCCAAGAACAGCAGACAATCCTGCATGCCAGTGGCTCTAATCTCAGGGAATTAGGAGGTTTCAGTCACCTCTAGAGGAGAGCCCCGAGTGCATGAACCCGAGTCCCCCCTCACGGACTTTCACTCACCTACTGGCACATGCCTACTCATGCAAAGAGGCTTTATGAACACTCGCCTTTGGGGAGACTCTCACAGTCCAACCTGTCCCATCACCATCTTGCCAGAAGTCCCCAGAACTTATATTTTCAAGGTGGGAGATAGACTGGGGAGATGCTGAAGAACAAAGAAGAGTTAAAGAAGAGTGGGTGTTGTGACCAAAGCAGGATAATGTGATGACAAATATAGTAGGAATTAGATCAGTCAGGGGAGGCTTCCTGAAGGAGGAACTATTTGGGCAGAAACTCTTATTAACCACAGAAACCAGAAGTGTGATCCATAGGTAAATTAGATATTCAAAACACAGGGAAATGATTGAGCTGCGGGGTGATCAGAGGAGGCTTCTTGGAGGAAGTAGACTTCAGCAAAATATTAATATTAACTGAGAGTAGAAGAAAGGTCACTCCAGGCAAATAAATGTCATCACATGCAAAGGCTCAGAGGTGGGAAATACAAGGCTTTAGTAATACTCAATGGGTTTTATTATATTTATCTGTTTGATATGAATGGTTTATGCAGAAGAATAGGGTCCAGGTGAAGAGGTAGACTGATCCCAGATTGTAAAGTGGTGAGGCTCAATCTCAGAATCTTCTTAAAATCACACATAGATTTCCCTGTATAAAAATTGAGTTATTGTCCTCTCCTCCTTCAGCATCATGAATTTTCAAGAGATAGAGAAATAAATTATTTGACTATTTTCTCAGTTCATTGATGGCCTCCCAATCCCAATGTGGTTCAATATTTGCTGACTGGGTGACTGGTTGGTTAGTTGGTTTGGTCGTTTATTTATTGCACAGGTCAAAAAAAAATTAGATTCTGAATAAATATTTAGAGAAGAAAAGAAGGAAGAAATAATGAATAATAGCAGTGATAATAACAATAAAAAGTTCTGGAAGTGAGAAAAATATGAGGGAGAAATCAATAGTACTATATTTAAAGTAGAAGGAGTTGAAGAGAGACAAGTCACAGATGAATGAGGTGTCACACCTAAGTGACAAGTACACAATAGCAGAAAAACACCAGGGAAATTTGGTTTGAAAGAGGAAAAAGGTAAGGAGACTCATTTTATATGTACCTACATCAGAAAGCACTGTGGTGGTCATACAACACAGAAGCACACACACACACTCACGCACACATGCACACACACACACACACATACACACAGAGGAATGGTTAATTGGTTAAAGGGAATCCAAGATAAATCCAAGCCAGGAAAGTACACATTTTCAAGAAGAGCTCTCTCAAACATTTACTAATACGGATTCCATGGAGAATTAAAGCAAAGAAAATGCTTTTAGATTTGCCAACTATAAGACCAACATTGACCTCTGAAGGAGAAAATCAAGTAGAATATTGGAGATGGAAGTCAAGAAGCATCTTTTGTCCTCTCCTCCTTCAGCATCATGAATTTTCAAGAAGCATTTATCAGTAGACAAAAAGTCATAATGTTGATACTTTCCATAAATGCTAAAAATAAATGATTAGGACACATTCATAATTATTAAATCACCAGATTCTATTTGCTTTAAATAAATCAACCAAAAGCACTTAGAAGACAACCAAAATGTCACCTCTCCCTCAAAACATTTTTAAAAATTTACTTAGTAATGTGTAGTTATACATGTAAGACAATTTCATTTTCTGACATCTTATGCCAGTGACGTTGATACCTTAAAGAGCTTCTCTAAATAATAGAATGAGTAAATAAACACAGAGTTTTTTAAAGATAACTTTTATTTACTTTATCTTAAAAGAAAAATTTGATAATAAATAAGAAAGAAAAGGACAAGAGTTTTAAAGGTCAAGTTAAGCATTTTTCTTTAACAAGGTTATTTTGACATTACTAAATGGAACAGCCACAGAACTTTGAGCAGCCCTATTAGATTAATGATAGCATCAATGGCAAGAACAAGTACTATTTGTTAAGCACCTTTCCCCCTCAATACTTTAATTCTGTTTGGGACAGAGAAAATGGAGATGAAAAGAAAGCCGAATCTAACCCTGGTCACTATATATTTTCTATTTCTCTTTTTCATTTTTTTTAATTCAGTGAGAAAGAATCCACAGCAAAAAATAGCCTTTCCCAGACAGTATCTTAAAAAAATCAATAATCAATCTTGCTAGAAGAAATTTCAACAACACTTTCAGTACTGTTAGAGTTTAGACAGTCTGTATTGATAATTTATAAAAAGTCATATGCCCAGTCTTTAATATATCATGAAAGGAAATATCTGCACTGTTGTATAAAGCCTCCTTGACACTCATGCTCCTAAATCAAAAACAATATTTTTCTCCTCTGACCTTAAGATTTTACATGTAAAATTAAAAGTAAGAACTTCTGGGTAAAGCTAGAGGAGTGAATACGTGAGACATTTTTTTCTGTGCTCCTTCCAGAAATCCCATTCAAATTAGACTAAAGATGAACCCACAAGTACAAAGAGAAAGCAAGGTGCTATCAGGGAATAAATAGTTATCATAAATAATTGGAAATTGGATGATACCAAGGAGAAGTAAGCTGAATTCTATAGCAGGATCTTAGAAAGGCTCACATATTTTGATACTAGATACCAAAGAAGGCCAGGGTGGGGCATGGACAGAAAACTAAAAGTCTCCAGGGGAAGTATTTATATTCTTGGCTTCTTCCCAGAAACCGGCAGTTTATTTTGAAAAAAAAATTAAATTCAAGAGCATCCAGCTTTGAGCACACCAGACACAGAGAAAAATTGGGGGAGGAGCAACATTCTGGAAAGTTACTGTTTTACCAAACACCCCATCATTCTGAATTTCACTCCATTGCAAGAATACCCTTTTTAAAACTTATTTTTATTTATTTAAAAGATATGGGGTACAATTCAGAATTAGGTATATAACTGGTCATCATACAGGTAATATTTGGGCCTCCCTTTGATCTCCATTTCACCTAGTTTGAAATCAGGTACCCTTATTAATGTTATATGCTTCTCCCTCCCTCCCCTGGAAGTTTCCCAGTACTGCAAATCCCTTTCTTATAGTATTATGCTAAATGTTCAGGGTCCACTTATGAGTGAGAACATGTGATCCTCAGTTATTTGTTTCTGTGATAGACCACTGGGTATGATAGACTCTAAATCCATTCAAGTTGCTGCAAAGTCCGTAATTTTGTCCTTCTTTATGACTGTATTATTTCATCATATATATGTACCACTTTTTAAAATCCAGTGCACTTTCAAAAGGCAGCATGGTTCCATGTTTTTCCTATTGTGAATAATGCTGCAGTAAACATGCATGTGCAGGTATCTTTTTTGAAGAGTGATTTGTGTATATTCCCATATGAGGGATGCTGGATCATGTGGAAGATCAGTTTTTGGAAATTTTAGAAATTGCCACACTGTTTTCCACAGAGATTGTATGAGTTTACACTCCCACCAACAGTGTAGAAGCATTCTCTTTTCTCCACATCCTCTCCAGCATCTGTTGTTTCTTGCGCTATTGGTGATGGTCATTCTGTCTGGAGTTAAGTGGTATGTCAGTGTGGTTTTGATTTGTATTTCTTGATGACTAGTGAGGCTGACCATTTTTTAATGTATCTGTTGGATGTTCATATGTTTTCTTTTGAGAAGTGTCTCTTCATATCCTTGACCACTTAAAAAAATTTATTTTAAATATGTGGGGTACAATTCAGGGTTAAGTGCACAAATGTTCATTATGCAAGTACCCTTGTTGATGGAGTATGCCCCCCTCTTCTCTGGCAGATTCCCACTACTGTCAATCCCACCCACCCTGGCAGTTACCCACTGCTGCCAATCCTTTTCTTATAGTATTATGATAATTGTTCAAGGTCCGTTTATGAGTGAGAACATGTGATACTCAGTTTATGAGTGAGAACATGTGATACTCAGTTCTTTGTTTCTGTGATACATCACTCAGTATTATAGACTCTAAGTCCATCCAGGTTGCTGCGAAGTTCATGATTTTGTCCTTTGCAGAAGCTTTGCAGAAGCTTTTCAGTTTGATGAGGTCCCACTTGCCTATCATATCTCTTATGGTATGGGCATTTGGGATTTTGATCAAGAATTGGTTGCCTATTTCAATTTTCATAAAAGTGTCTCCTGTGTTTTCTACGATTATTATAGTTTGAGATTTTATATTTAGGTCTTTGATCCATTTAGAGTAGATTTTTGTGTACGATGATTGGTAAGGGTCCTGTTTCAATCTTCTGCATGTGGTCAGCCAGTTTTCCCAGCACCATATACTGAACTGGTTTGCTTCTCCCCAGTGGTTGTTGGTGGAGGCTTTGTCAAAGATGAGTTGGTTGAGAAATTGAGGTTTGCTTCCAGAATCTCTATCCTGTTCCATTGGTTCATATGTCTATTCTCGCACCTATGCCAGGTTGTTTTGATTATGGTAGCCTTAAAATAAAGTTTAAAGTCTGGAAGTGTGATATCTCCTACTTTGTTTCTTTTGCTAAGGATTATTTTGTCTATTCAAGGTTTTTTATATTTCCATGAGAATTTCTGTATTGTCACTTCCAGGTCTGAGAAAAATGATGTTGCTCATTTAATGGGTATTGCATTGAATCTGTAGATTGCTTTGGTGGGATGGACATCTTAACAATGTTGATTCTTCCTATTCATGAGCATGGACTATTTTTCCATTTGTTTGTGTCTTCTTTGATTTCTTTGAGCAGTGTTTTGTAACATTTTCATTGTAATGTTCTTTCAATTCTCTGGTTAGGAAGATGACAAAGTATTTCATTTTTGTTGTTGGCATCATGTTAATGGGATTGTACTTTTTATTTGGTTCTCTGCCTGTTTGTTGTTGATTTATAAGAATTAGACTGTCTTTTGCACGTTGATTTTGTACCCTAAGATTTTTCCAAAGTCCTTTATTGGTGAAAGGAGTTTTTTGACAGATTCTCTTGGGTTCAAGCTATTAAATCATATCATCAGCAATGAGGAATAACTTTACTTTCTCTTTTCCTATTTGGATACTATGATTTCCTTCTCTTGTCTGATTGCTCTAGCTAGAACTTCCCACATTATGTTAAACAGGAGGGATGAGAGTGGGCAGCCTTGTCTTGTTCCAGTTTTCAGGGGCAATGCTTCCAATTTCTGTCCATTTATCAATAAGTTGGCTGCCGGTTTATTGTAGATGGTTCTTGCTATTTTGAGGTATGTTCCTTCTATGCCTAGCTACTCAAGGATTTTTATCAAGAAGGGATGCTGGAATATATCGAAAGCTTTTTCTGTGTCTAATGATATAATCATGTGGTTCCTGTTTTTATATCTGTTGATGTATTTTATTACATTTATGATCTTGTGGATGTTGAACCAGCCCTGCATCCCAGGGATAAAGTCTACTTGGTCATGGTGGATCACTTTTGAGATGTGCTGTTGGATCTGATTTACTAGAATCTTGGTGAGAATGTTTACATCTATGTTCATCAAGGATATTGGCCTATAGTTCTTTTTCTTTGTTGAATCTTTTCTCAGTTTGGGTATCAGTATGATGTTAGCTTCATAAAATGCTTTCAGGAGAATTCTGTCTTTCTTGACTGCTTGGAATACCTTCTTTTTTTTTTTTTTTTTTTTGAGTTGGAATCTCACTCTATCACCCAGACTGGAGTGCAGTGGCCACTCCTGGCCACTGCAGCCTCAACCTGCTGGGCTCTGGAGATCCTTCCACCTTAGCCTTCCAAGTAGCTGGAACTACAGGTATGCACTACCACGTCCGGCTAATTTTTGATTTATTGTAGAGATGAGGTCTCGCCAAGTTGCCCAGGCGGGTCTTGAACCCGCGGACTCAGACAATCCACTCACCTCGACCTCCCAAAGCACTGGGATTACAGGCTGAGCCACCGAGCCCAGCCAGAATACTTTCAATAGGAATGGTATCAGCTCCTTCTTGTATGTCTCACAGAATTCTACCAGAAAGCAGTCTGGTCCAGGGATTTGTTTTGTAGTAGTTTTCTTATGATGGAGTCAATTTCGTGGGTTGTTATTGGTCCATTTGGGCCTGAATTTCTTCTTGGGAGGTTGTGTGATGTCAGAAAGTTTCAAGTTTAGGTTTCATTTAGGTTTCAAGTTTATTTCCTTACAGGTGTGCATAGTAATCTCTGATAATTGTTTGTATTTCCTTGGGGTCAGTTGTGACTTGATCTTTTGCATTTCTGATTGTGTTTATTTGGGATTTTTCTCTCTTTTCTTGGTCAATCTGGCCAAGGGTCTGTCAATCTTGTTTATTCTTTCAAAGAGCCAGTTTTTTATTTTGTTGATTTTTTTTCTATGATATTTTTGTCTTCTATGTCCTGTATTTGAGTTTTTACTTTAGTGATATGGATTCTCTTGTTGAAGTTAGGGTTTCTGTGGTCTTGTCTTTCCAGCTCCCTTAGATGATTAGTTAAGCTGTTAAATTGTGATCTTTCTGTATTCTTGATATGTGTTCATAGAGATATAAATTTCCCTCTTAATACTGATTTCATGGCATCCCAGAGATTTTGTATCTTTATTTTCATTTGTTTCCTGGAATATTTTAATTTCTATTTTGACTTCTGTGTTTACCAAGGAGTTGCTCAGCATCATGCTGTTTAGTGTCCATGTCTTTGTGGGTTTGGGGGGAATTTTGTTGGTGTTCATGTTTATTTTCACTCTCCTGTGGTCTGAGATGGTGCCAGAATATCCTTCGTTAGTCTAACATTTCCAGGTTAGAATTATAGTAGTCTTTTCTACAAAAACTCAACAACTCCTAAAAAGAACTTATAAATATCAACCTTTGATAGTCCTTAACAGAACATCTGGGTCTCACTCAATTTCCTAAAATGAAACCCACAGTTCTTAAGACCTACCCATATATAGAGAAAAATTAGAGGATCATTGCAAGAGATCCATGCCTTCTACACATTAGTCTCCATCTCATAGTCTGATTTTCAGGAAAATAAATCTGTAGTACAAGAGCTCAAAAACAATTTTTAAAAGATAACAATATTATTGTTTAGATCAAAATGGTTTTCTGAAGTCCCAGTATAATGAAGGTTAAATGACCCAAGTCACATCAAAATGCAATCTCAGAAAGGAAAAAAAAAAAAGAAATAGAAAAATTCTAGTCCAGCATCCCTTCTTGATAAAAACCCTTGAACACCTAGGCATAGAAGGAACATACCTCAAAATAGTAAGCAACATCTAAGATACACCCACAGCCACCAAACAGCTAAATGGACAGAAAGTATTGCCCCTGAAAACCAGAACAAGACAAGGCTGCCCATTCTCATCCCCCCGTTCAACACTGTGTTGGAAGTCCTAACTAGAGGAATCAGACAAGAGAAGGAAATCAGGTGTATCTAAATTGGAAAAGAGGAAGTTAAGTTATCCCTCTTTTCTGATGATATGATCCTACACCTTGAAAATCCAAGAGAATCTGTCAAAAAAAACTCCTTGCACTAATAAAGGACTTTGGCGAAGTCTTAGGGTACACAATCAATGTGCAAAAGACAGTCGCATTCTTATACACCAACAACAAAAACAGAGAGCCAAATAAAAAGAACAATACCATTCACAATAGCCGCAAACAAATGAAATACCTCACCATCTTCCTAAGCAGAGAAGTGAAAGACCTTTACAACATAAACTATAAAACACCGCTCAAAGAAAGCAAAGGTGACACAAACAAATGGAAAACATTCCATGCTCATGGATTGGAAGAATTAACATTGTTAAGATGTCCATCCTAGCCGGTGTGGTAGCGCGCGCCTGTAGTTCCAGCTACTTGGAAGGCTGAGGTGGAAGGATCACCGGAGCCCAGCAGGTCGAGGCTGCAGTAGCCAGGAGCGGCCACTGCACTCCAGTCTGAGTGACAGAGACTTCAACTCCAAAAAAAAAAGAAAAAGATGTCCATCCTACCCAAGGCAATCTACAGATTTAACACAGTATCCATTAAATTACCAATATCATTCTTCTCAGATTTGGAAATGACAATACAGAAATTCATATGGAAACATAAAGGACAACAAATAGCCAAAACTATCCT
This sequence comes from Tarsius wallacei, assembly GCA_963574415.1. Lineage (NCBI taxonomy): Eukaryota > Metazoa > Chordata > Mammalia > Primates > Tarsiidae > Tarsius > Tarsius wallacei. The sequence continues at coordinate 12,688 of CAUYQG010096069.1, forward strand.
TAGCAAAAGAAGCAAGGTGGAAGGTATCACACTTCCAGACTTTAAACTTTATTATCAGTCTACAATAATCAAAACAGCCTAGTATTGGTCCAAGAACAGGCATATAGACCAATGAAATAGCATAGAGATTCTGGAAGCAAAACTTCAATTTCTAAACCAACTCCTCTTCAACAAAGCCTTCACTAACAACCACTGGAGAGAGGAGAACTTATTCAGTATATAGCACTGGGAAAACTGACTGACTACATGCAGAAGATTAAAACAAAACCCCTACCTATCACCATACACAAAAATCAACTCTAAATGGATCAAAGACCTAAATGTAAAACCTCAAACTATAAGAGCCTTAGAAAATGCAGGAGACAGCCTTATGGAAATTGGAACTGGCAACCAACTCCCTTTCTCCTTTCTTCAAGAAGCCTCTGGTGGGTGTATGCTGCTAAAACGAGAGAGTAAGTAAAGAAAAAGGAAGACATTGGATTCAGTAAACAGAAGACCCAACAGAGAAAAGAGTGAAGTTCAAGGACAAGGACTGTACATCAGTCAGGTTGAACATGGAGTGGGGAACAGGGAGAAAGGGTTCCAGGAAGTGTTTCCATGAAAAGAGTAAAACTTGGCCGGGCTGGGTGGCTCAGCCTGTAATTCCAGCACTTTGGGAGGCCAAGGCAAGTGGATTGCCTGAACCTGTGGTTCGAGACCAACCCAGGCAACTTGGCAAAACCTCGTTTCTACAATAAATAAAAAAATTAACCAGACATGGTAGCACTTGCCTGTAGTTCCAGCTACGTGGAAGGCTGAGGCGGAAGGATTGCGGAGCCCAGCAGGTCAACACTGGGATGGCTGTCAGCATGCCCTGCACTCCAGCCTGGGTGAAGGAGTGGCATTCCAACTCAAAAAAAAAAAAAAGAAAAGAAAGAAAAGGGTAAAACTGTCACAGTACCTGAAGCGTTTTGGTGTTCAGAGAAGGGATAGGATTCTCTCAGGATATGTGAAAAGGGAATGCAATCAGAATGTAATACAGCAATCAGTTTCAATAAGATAAAATTGGAATATCAACTGGACCAACATTATCATTTCATCATAATGGGAAAACGAATGAGAATTGGAAAAAAAAACTAGGTTGTAGAAGGATATCACTAGTAAGGAGGGTCAGGTCAGAGGAAAGTTGTTTTTTGTAATTAACATTGGAGTACTACTTGCATAACAAATTCTGCACATATATTTTGTCGACAAAAACTTTACAGTATTTTAAAATTGGAGTGATGAGTGCTATAAAAGAGGAGCAGATGGTTATTTGTATAAACACTATAACTTTACTATGAGATCATCAGAGCTTTGAGTACAGGCTCCGTGTCTTCTTCATCAAAATCTCTCTCGTATTCTGCATAGGTCCTATATGGCCAGAATGTATCATCACTCAAGAAGAGTTTCTGGAAATAAAGATTATAAGTATTTATTCATCATAATACTTAGCACAATTTCTAAGTTACAATAGATATTCAATAAGTAATGACTATATGAGCAAATTAATTCAGGAGAATGTAAGGAGATACTGATAATCATATGGTAAGAATTATTGCACCTTTAGGCAATGTCAAATAGAAATAATCAAATGAATGAGTGTGTATGTGTGAGTATGATGTGTTGGCCAGGGGGAGAAAGGGAGAGAAGGAGAGAATGAGAGATGGGAATGAAAAGTCAGTGAGTTTACTTAATTTTACCAAGTAGCCCAATAATTCTACCTTACCGAACTAAATCAATTCTCCATCGTTTGCTGTTTTAGTGTTTCTTTTCAGATTACCTCTCTAGAAAAACAGAAGCCCTTTGGGCTAATAAGTCCAAAGTGGCATTAGGGATATTTTTAATCAGTTTTTAACTCCATATAAAATAGATCCGTTTATGTCTGCTCCTAACCATATCTTATCAGAGAAACTAAAAAACATTGTACCTATGTCAACCAGAAGTAGCTAGTGCTATTCAGGTTGCTCTCTTAGTGAATGGAAAAGTCTACTAAGAAGGCTGCTTACCATGAAAAGGAGTGGAGGTAGAGATGAATTTGGAAACTATTCATGCGATAATGATGTTTCCTTTATGACTGCAGAATAAAGACAGTTGAAGCAATAGGAAAATAGCCAAATGTGGGCTGGAGGCAAGTCAGTCTGTCTGTCTTAGTGCCAGAAAGAAGGAAGAAAGGCAGGAAGGAAAGCAGGGAAAACAAAACAATCTCGGCAATGTTTTAAAATATTTAAGTTGAAATGGGGCATGAGTCATGAAATGGGGTTAACCTGGCAAAATGGAGATGGCCTGGTTCAGAGGGTAGCTCCTGAAGACCCGGAAGAGCTGGTTCTTGTGATGGAATAAAATAAGTGCAGAAGGTAAGTACATAGGCAGGGCTCATCAACACAAAGTTGGGTCAAAAACCTCCAACTTGTTTTTAGAAACTGTTATTTAAATTCAGATTTATCTTGAAGAAATTTTTTTTTAAATATTTCTTTTTAGAAAAATGTCCGAAAAGTGGAAGGACCACAATATCAATCAAATTGGGGAACGTATCACTGATCAAAACATATCTAGAAGGAAAAACTGTTTAATAAAGAAAAGTCAAGCATCCCATATATATATATGTGTGTGTGTGTGTGTGTGTGTGTGTGTGTGTGTGTATGTGTATGTGTGTGTGAGTATGGTATGTTGGCTAGAGGGAGAAAGGGAGAGAGGGAGAGAATGAGAGAAGGGAATGAAAAGTCAGTGAGTTTATATATATATAAAACAGGGTCATTTAAAAGACATGCAACCAAAGTCATTCTCTAATAGTTGGAGTCAAATTAGTTTTGCCATTATGTTATTAGCCTAAGTGTTTCAATTCATCTACAAAATGAAGGGATATTTTCCCCCAAGTAACCTCAAGTCAATCTTCTTTCCATAAGTTGATTATACAACTGGAAATGATTTAGCAGTGATCTCACCATAGCTTAAATGTATTCCAATATATGGCATGCATGAACATTAGAAGATTGATGTATTCATTAAAATGAGAAGCATTAATTCCATAATATTTATTTAAATTAAAAAACCCTTAGTGGCACAAATGTAGATTAGTTGAAATAAGAAATTATGTCTAAAAATGCAATACACATTCTTGCCACAGATATCAGACCAAGGATTCAGACTAAAATGTGACTTATTTTCTTTGTCAGAAATTACAAAATGTGCATTCTTTAGCAGATGCTAATTGTACCAATGGGATTTGTCCAAACCACTCTCAACTGGGATGTGTTTAATTCTAACTAGATCAGCACATCTATTCTATCTCTGAGGCCTAACTAAAAAAGTCATAGTAAACCTTATTTTTACCTTTATGTGAAGTGCAATGAATACATAGGGATGTTGGTTCTAACAGTGTCTGTCAAGGACATTAATATTTATTTTTAATTTAAATAAATATTAAATATGTTTATAAGGATCTTGCACCACTATAAACAATGTGGTCAGCGGTCGTGTGGTGAGAAAAAAATCTGAACTCTCATGAAACAATTTCAGGGTAAGACAACATGATGATAGAATGCTATTCAGGGTAGTATATGTTGACAATTAGAAACCAGGAAAGCACTCAATAAATTATCAACTACACAGTACATACAATATGTTTAAAATGAGTTAGAGGATGGAGAGACAAACAAATATAAGGTTTAATATTCCAGGGCAAGAACAGTGTTAAGAAAAACCAGGATAACCTCTGCTTACCAACCTCTGTGTATTTATCTGGGACTACGAAGCTTTCAAGAATATCAATGGCACCATAGATTTACATTACACCTTGCACCTCTCAAGCCTCTTTCATATTTGACAGATAAGTCAGTGGGTGTGTTTTTGTCACTACTGTCCATATTCAGGAGCAATGTGAGGTAACTTTCTTGACACTACACAAAGGCAACTTGTCAAGCCTCCAGTGGCTGAGTTCTGCCCACGGCTCTGCCACGTGTCACTAAGGCATGTGGCCTAGGGAGAGGCACGTGCAGCAAGAAGGAAAGGAGAGGACAATACAGAGAATTTTATGAGTCAAATGGGTTCCTGGGACAACGGTTAAAATCACTTTGAGTAAATTATCCATCATTTATTCCTTTGAGTTTTAAGGACAGGATGAGAGGAAAGGGTCATATGGTTGTTTCCTGTAAGGGCACTGCCCTGGTAGATGAGTAGTAGCAACAGCCTGTTTTAATTTTTTTTTTTCTTTTTTTTTTTTTTTTTGCCTAGTTAGGCACCTTCCTGGGGGGGATTGATGACGAGTCCTTGTATATAAAATGAAAGGAAAAGCTAGAAACAAAAATGATCAGTTGTGGTGTTAACAATTTGTTTGTATTGGTAGCAAAATATGAAAAGACAGTTGCCACATAGGAAATGGTCCAGCTCTGCAGAGAAAATTGTACTGTGCATGTACTTCACAGAGTAGTCACATGCAAGTCGATTGCTCCCTCTAGATCAGACTTTTGTCCTAAGTAAAACTGAAAAATAATTTGCATTTATCCTCTTTGTCAGGCAAAGCCAGCCAAACTCATAGGGGAAAAAGTTCCTTTGTAAATGAATAAAATCTCCATTCCAAAAGAGATGCATTTTTAAAATTTAGTCAATGTGCTAGGTCTCTGGGTATCTCCTTTGCCCTAAATTGTCTTGTTTATCTTTCCTTCTGCCTTCTATTTGCTATCAAACAAGATAAATCCATAAAGAATGCTGATCTGCTGGGAAGAATATACCACAGTTCTCTCTCATGTAGCTTTATTGGATCTGTGGACCTAAATGGGAGATGAAATGTATTTTTCCATCAATAAAAGTCATCAAAAATGACTAAACTCAAAGGAAACAAATATCCATGGGAAGAAGAGAACATCTTTATACAGTCACTTTCTGACCACCACTAAGCTTTCAAAAGAAAGAAAACCCTGGAAAACTCAAGGATGCAACTAGAGATTGAAGAATCTACTCATTAGAACACATAGCATGTCATTTCAGCACTGTTTTCTGCACTCCACTGTGCCGTGATGTTTTTCCTTCCACTGAAGAGATCCATCTCAGGAGCCCTCTTGGAGCTGTCAATACAGTCATTATCAATTATGTAATGCAGGGGGGAGCAAAGATTACTAATTCAAAGCTAAGACAGCCCCATGATTTATAATCTTGCATGTAACTGTCTACAGCTAGCATTGGGAACCTGTCATTAAAAGGCATTAACTTGAGAAAATTAGAGTTCTGTATTGATCACCAAACACGTATAGTTTATTGTGGAGTGATGCTTTAGTTTATATTCCAAGCAAGGCTCCAGGTGAATGTCATTAGTGTAGAGAGAGCTGCATCCTGAAGCCATCTGGTTCCACAACATGACAGTAGTTGCAGATAAGCATCTTTTCTAAATAAGTGTATTCCAGCTTAGCAGGCATGTAGAGAATAAACCCAATATCATGTGTGCAGAGCAACATGTGGTTAAGGCACAATTATTAACCAAAGAGATAAGATATTGTTTTTGCTTGAACTTGCAGAACGTGGTCTCGTAATAGCTGGATGGAAATACTATTATCTAAAGGAAATATCACCTTTCTACATTCCTATCTTTAGGTCACTGAACTGCCTCTCTGCTCTTTTGTTTCCTCTCCCTCCCTAACAAATTGCCTTCCTTAAATAAATTAGAGTGAAGTTATTAAGTTACTTAGCTGAATCCTTGAGTTTCTGGAAGAGACTGCTAGAAGATTGTGACTATATGGTGTGATCCCTGTGAGAATTGGATGTGAGGGTGCATTAACTCAGATAATCAGACTGTCAACACCAACCTTTAAAGGAAACATCTGAGAGCTTGGAGCTGAATTCCAGAGAAAGTAAAAAGGTTCTTGCAAGCACTGTTTAATGGTAAGTTAAGCAGGAATCTCTTGTAGCTAGGAAAAATGGGTTAACCATGGTTTTCAACCCTAACATATTATAATCATCTTAGGATAGTTGATAAAATATTAATATCTGAGTCCCACCTCCTAAGATTCTCATTTAATTGATCTGAAGTGAGAAACCAGGAACTGAAAATATTCTAAAGTTTCCTAAGTGATTCCATTGGGCAGTCAATTTTGAAAATCACTCATTGTAGTGTACCCAAGTATATGTGAGTAAATTAAAGATTGAAAAAAAATGAGATGGGAGCAATGTAAGATGGTTGTGGAACTGGTGGGAGTATGAGAGTCTCCGCAAGGGCGAGTATCCATAAAGACAGTCTCCATGTGTGGGAGTGAGCAGGTGGGTGATCAAAAGTCCGTCTGAGGGGAGACTCAGGATCAAGCATCCGGCGTACCCTCTGGAAGCAGCTACAACCCACTACTGCTCTGTGATCGGAGCCACTGGCATGCAGGATTGTCCACCATTCTCAGGGGTCTCTCAGGAGGAGACAGCAGAGATCAGCTGTTCCTCAGCACCTGGCACCTGGGCCACACCATCCCCTATGGTAGCTGGTCAGTTACCAGCAGCAGGAACCATGGAAAAGGCACACAGAGGAAATCTGGAGCTGAGCCTTGCCACCAGCAAGGAGATGCCAATTGTTGCCATTTTCTCTGTCCCAGAACTGAGCAGAGACCTGTGTTGGCCTACCCAACTCAGTTCAGCCTCCAACCTGAGACCTGGAGGTGATATCCACACCCCCTAGGATCAACCACTGGCCCAGAAAGTAAACTTCAGGAGCAAACATGGAGAGACAGATATCCAACCCCCATGCTGGGCTAGATACAGATACATCTGACCTGAGAGGGAGAATTGGCAGCAGCAACGGACAAGTTAGGGTGAATCTGGATCTGATTCATTTGCCTCCCCCAGCAGTCTGGGGGCATCTGACCCTCACTGTGGGCAACCCAAGTGGCCTGCACTGGGACTGGAGGGGAGAGCTAGAGACTAGAGTTCACTCCCTACGGCACTGGCAGCCAAAAATAGTGGCAGTGCATGGGACCCACCAGTAAAAAGAAAAGAAAACAAAAATAGGAAAAGAACCTAAAGTTCCAGAAATGGTCACAGAGGGAGCTCTTTTCTCTTCTTCTGTTTTTGTTTATGTGTTTGTGTTTTTTTTTTATTTTAGTTTTTTGGTTTTTCTGTTTTTATACAGGTATTCCTGAGGGCAAGTGCATCATCAAGGTTTTTTGTTTGTATGTTTGCTTGTTTTTGTTTTTGTTTCTTTATTTGTTAGTTGGTGTACCTGTTTTCCTTCTTCTTCTCTCCCCATCTTCCTTTTTCCATTCTTTTCCTTTTTCTTATCTCATTTTTCTTTCATTTTCATGTATCCCCACCACATGGACAGATTGTAAGGTGGAGTGAAGTGGGTTCCAAGGTACCCCCCACACCAGTCAGCGGATACTGTGATCTGCAGATAGCTTCTGAATCACAACTCTCCCATGACACCTTAATCAAATCTCAAAACTGCAAAAAGCACAGCCCCCCATCCCCAGTCCAGCTGAAAAATTGAACAACCCCAAAGGATGTACATAAGGAATAATAGGAGATTGAGCAAACATAAGTGAAAGCTTCCCCCTATCACTAAGCAAGGGAAGTAAAGAAGAGGAAAAAGGGGGGAGGAAAACCTTCACAAGTGAAGATGACCCCAAAAAAAGAACACAGGTTTCATCCAGACTCCTGGGAAGACAGCACCTGAGAATACATACTTCAGAACTTAAACAATGAAGAACCCCCAGAATAACTGGCCTCAAACCACAAACCCAGATATCAAGATATTAATAGAGAGAATGAATAGAAATGAGGAAAGATTTTTAAAAAAATGAAAGAATGAAGGAGTTGATAACTGAGATGAAGGCAATAAAGAATACAGCAAATGAAATAAATAATAAACTGACAAGTATAGAAAACAGAATTAACTTAGCAGAAGAAAGAATTTCAGAGCTTGAGGATCAAAATATGGAACCCAAACTGTTAAAAACATAGAAAAGAAGCTTAAAAAGATGGAACAAAGCCTCCAAGAGATGTGCAATTATATCAAGAGACTGAACCTAAGGTTAATTGGCATTCCTGAGGCAGATAGAAACATAGAGTCCACCCTGGAACAAACATTCCATGAAATTATCCTAGGAAACTTCCCTCATCTCATCAGAGACATGACCATTCAAACACAAGAGAATCAGAAAACCCCTGCAAGACATCAAATGAGAAGACCAACTCCTAGACACATAGTAATTCACTCATAGACATAAAATAAAAAATCCCAAAGGCAGCAAGAGAGAAAGGTCAGACTACCTCCCAGGAAGACCAATGAGAATAGCAGCAGACTTATCTACAGAAACACTACAAGCTAGAAGCAACTGAAGTTCAATCTTCAAAGCTCTCAAAGATAAACAATTCCAACAAAGGATTTTCTATCCAGTTAAGCTAAGCTTCATCAGCAATGGAGAATTCAAATCCTTCCCAGACCTTCAATCCCTAAGAGTTCATGCCACTTCCAGACCAGCTCTACAAGAAACACTTAAGAAAATTTTAAGCACAGAAGAAAGAAAAAAAAAGACTGACCATTATCTTCCTAAGAATGCAATAAAAGATTAAAAACACATGCATATATCAACCCCAAAATCAAAGAAAACCAACAAATAAACAAAGAAACAACAACAACAAACTCTATAAGCACCACATGACAGGGATAAACACTCACACCTCAATAATTAGCCTGAACATGAATGGACTAAATGCACCACTGAAAAGACATAGAATGCTAAACTAGATTAAAAAACAAGACTCAAAATATGCTGTTTCCAGGAGACTCATCGCACCAGAATGGACACTCGCAGACTCAAACTTACAGCATAGAAAACTAAGTTTCAGGTAAATGGAAAACAAAAGATAGCAGGAGTTGCAGTCTTAATATCAGACAAAATGTCCTTTAAGCTATCAACAATTTTAAAAGATACAGAATATCACTAAATAATGATAAAAGGTTTAATCTATCAACAAGAAATATCTATGCTAAACATATGTGCACCTAACACAGTAGTACCAACTTTTATAAAGTAGCTTCTAGGTAAACTAAAAAAGATATTGACTCTAATACTATCATAGCTGGGGACATAAATACCCCACTAACAACCCTAGATGGACCATTGAATCAAAACCTCAACTTGGAACCTCAACTTGATGCTTGACCAAATGGATTTAATAGACACCTACAGACACCCCACCCAGCAACCATGGAATATACATTCTATTCTTCATCACACGGAAAGTACTCCAAGATTGACCACATCCTTGGCCATAAATCAAGCATAAACAAGTTCCATAAGATCAAAATACTGCCATGCACCTTCTCAGGTCACAATGGAATAAAAACAAATATCAATACCAGCAAAGCTCCCCTAACCCACAAAGATATGGACACTAAATAGCATGATGCTAAACAACTCCTGGGTCAACACAGAAGTCAAAGAGGAAATTAAAAGATTTCTGGGGAAAAAAAATGAAAATGAAGACATATTTTACCCAAACCTCTGGGACACCATGAAAGCAGTACTGAGGGAGGAATTCATTTCTTTATGAACAATTGTCAAGGAAATGTAAAGATCACAAATTAACAGCCTAACAAATCACCTAAGGCAGCAGGAAAGACAAAACCACCAAAACTCTAACGTCAGCAAAAGAATCCAGATCACTGAAGTAATAGCCCAAATACAGGACATAAAAGGCAAAAATATCATGGAAAATCAACAAAACAAAAAGCTGGTTCTTTGAAAGAATAAACAAGATGGACAGGTCCCTAGCTAGAATGACCAAAAAAAAGAGAGAAGAAGCTGAAATAAATACAATCAGAAATGCAAAAGATCATAACAAAGAAAATCATAACTGAAGAAATACAAAAAACTATCAGAGATTACTGTGCACACCTGTGTGGGAAAAAACTCAAAAACCTAAATGAAATGCAGAACTTTCTGACATCACACAACCTTCCAAGTTTGAAATAAGAAGAACTTGAGACATTAAATAGACCAATGACAACCCAGGAAAATGACTCCCTCATAAGAAATCTACCTACAAAAAAAATGTCCTGGACCAGATGACTTTCCAGCGGAGTTATACAAAACATACAAGGAAGATCTGATACCAATCCTATTGAAGGTATCCCAAGCAATTGCAAAAGATGGCGCTCTCCCCAAATCATTTTATGAAGTTAACATCACACTGATACACTAAACGGGTAAAGATCCAACAAAGAAAGAGAACTACAGGCCAATATCCTTGATTAACATAGATGCAAATATACTCAACAAGATTCTTGCAAATCAGATACAATGACACATCTCAAAAATGATCAAGTTTTTTTTTGTTTTTTTTTTTGTCATCTCAAAAATGACACATCATGATCAAGTAGACTTCTTCCCTGGGATGCATGGTTGATTCAAATCTGTAAGACCATATATGTAATGAAATACAACAGAGAAGTTAAAATAGGAATCACATGATTATATCATTAGATACAGAAAAAGCTTTCAACAAAATCGAACTTGGTAAAAGCCCTTACTTAAACAGGTTGAGCTCGGTGGCTTAGCCTGTAACCCCATCACTTTGGGAGGCTGAGGTGAGTGGATTGTCTGAGCCCTCAGGTTTGAGACCAGTCGGGGCAACATGGTGAAACCTTATCTCTACAATAAATCAAAAATTAGCCAGGCATGGTAGCGTGTGCCTGTAGCTCCAGCTGGAAGACTGAGGCAGAAGGATCACCTGAGCCCAACAGGTAGAGGCTGCAGTGGCCGTGAGTGTGCCACTATACACCAGCCTGAGCGACAGAGTGAGACTCCAACTCAAAAAAAAAAAAAGCCTTTAAACATCCAGACATAGAGAGAACATAGCTCCATACAGTAAGAGCCATCTACTATAAAACCACAGTCAACATACGGCTAAATGAACAGAAATTCAAAGGATTACCCCTGAAAACTGGAACAAGACAAGGCTGCCCACTCTGTTCAACATAGTGGTGGAAGTCTTAGCGAGAGCAATCAGACAGGAGAAGGAAATCAGTGGTATCCAAATAGGAAAAGAAAATCAACTTGTCCCTCTTTGCTGATGATATGATTCTATACCTTGAAACTCCAAGAGAATCTGTCAAAAAAACTTCTTGCACTGACAAAGGACTTTGGCAAAGTCTCAGGGTACAAAATCAGCATGCAAAAGACAGTTGCATTCTTATACACCAACAAATAGGCAGACATCAAATAAAAAGAACAATCCCATTCATGATAGCATCAAAAAACAGTGAAATACCTCAGCATGTTCCTAACCAGAGAAGTGAAAGAACTTTATGATGAAAACTACAAAACACTGCCGAAAGAAGTCAAAGATGACACAAACAAATGGAAAAACATTCCATGTTCACGGATTGGAAGAATCAACGTTGTTAAGATATCGATCCTACCAAAGGCAATCTACAGATTTAATGCAATACTCATTAAATTATCAACATCATTCTTCTCAGACCTAGAAACAATGATATAGAAATTCATAGAAAACATAAAGGACCACAAATAGCCAAAACAATTCTCAACAAAAGAAACAAAGCAGGAGGCATCACACTTCCAGACTTTAAACTTTATTACAAAAGTACAATAATCAAAAAAGCCTGGTATTGGTACAAGAACAGGCATATAGACCTATGGAATAGGATAGAGATTCTGGAAGCAAAACCTTAATTTCTAAACCAATTCATCTTCGACAAAGCCTCCACCAACAACCACTGGGGAGAGGAGAACTTATTCAGTAAATGATGCTGGGAAAACTGGCTGATCACACGCAGAAGATTGAAACAAGCCCCTACCTATCACCATACACAAAAATCAACTCTAAATTGATCAAAGACCTAAATGTAAAATATTAAGCTATAAGAACCTTAGAAAATACAGGAGACACCCTTATGGAAATTGAAACTGGCACATAATTCCTGATCAAAACCCAAGTGCCCATGCCATAAGAGTTAAGATAGACAAGTGGGACCCCATCAAACTGAAAAGTTTCTCCAAAGCAAAAGAAACCAACAAGAGAGTGGGGGAACAGCTCACAGAATGGGAAAAAAATATTTGCCAAGTGTATATCTGACAAAGGCCTAACATCTAGGATCTACAAGGAACTCATATATGCTGAAAATAAAAAAAGAAAACGCCCTATTAAAAAGTAGTCTAAAGATATTAATAGACACTTTTCAAAAAAAGACATACAAGCAGCCAACAGATACATTAAAAAATGCCCAGTCTCACTAATCATCAAAGAAATGCAAATTAAAACCACATTGGGATGCCACCTAACTCCAGTAAGGTTGGTCATCATCAATAACTCAAAAAACAACAGATGCTGGAGAGGATGCAGGGAAAGGGAATACTTCTACATTGTAAACTAGTATACATTCTGTGGTAAACAATGTGGTGTTTCCTAAAATATCTAAAAATCAACCTTCCATATGACCCAGCGATTCCCTTTCTTGGTATATACCCAAAGAAACTCAAATCATTCTTCAAAAAAGATACCTGCACACACGTTTATTGTAGCATTATTCACAATTGCAAAAACATGGAATCAACTGTGTTGCTCATCAAAAGTGTACTAGATTTTTTTAAATGTGATACATATACACCTTGAAATATTATGCAGCCATAAAGAAGGACAAAATAATGAACTCTGCAGCAATTTGGATGGATTTAGAGTCTAGCAAGCTCAGTGATTTATCACAGAAACAAAGAACTGAGTACCACATGTTCTCCCTCATAAGTGGACCCTGAACAATTATCATACTACTATAAAAAAGGGATTGACGGTAGTGGGAAACTGCCAGGCTGCAGGCGGGGAAAGGGGACACACTTTATCACTAAGGAAACCTGACTCAAACCAGGCTAAATGGAAACCAAAGTGAAGCCCAAACTTTACCTGTACAGTGACCATTTATTTGTATATCTAATCCTGAATTGCACTCCACTTCCTTAAAATAAATAAAATAAAATATTTAAAACAAACAAAAAAGCTGAAATGCAAACAGAATCAACAAAATCTGGGATATTTTGAAGGTGCCAGTAATATTGACACTATAAGGTATAATTCTCTTTTTTGTGAATTAAATCTAATGTCTGATTTGAAAAAAAAAGAAAGAAATGCATGATTTACCATTTGAGATACTTTCTATAAATAATATGCTTGCTAATTTCTTATTTCCTGTACCCTTAATTATTTCATGCTTACTTTATTGACAAATACAAATTTCTTACAGCTTTTTTCTGTTTTGAAGTTCATCAGAATGCAAATATTATTCCAAAATGTACTCTATATTACAAAGAAACAGTTTTGCCATTTTAAAAAAATGGAACTTATTGAAAAGGCCTAGATGTAGTACAGACATAAAAATGGTTAAATGGTATACATGGAAAAATTGAGCATCACCTAGCAAACTAGTATATAACAGAGAAATGTGGATGCACAATTTTGATTTGGTTTTTACAAAAGTCTTGGCTGTATGGCAGAAGCATCTTAGGGGTAACACGGTGGTATTGAAAAAGCACTGTCTGCCTTCTCTACTTATACCATGATACAAAAGTCCGCACTATTCACTTGGACACCCAGCAGCTGAAATGTGTGGTAGACATCACCTGAATTTAGTAGTAACCAGAAAAGTTGTTTCTGGCTATAAGACAAATGGAGGGGTACAAAATAAAAGTGGGATCAGAAAATCAGATTTTGCAACTTTGAGGTTGGAACCGGAACATCATTTATTTCAAAAGATCTTTGAGAAGCCGGTAGATCATGTCTATGTCCAAAGCATGTTTCACAGGGGCTGCTGGAAAAATTTTCACTGGGTCCCATTCACCTTTTATCTGTACATTCAGACCTAGATGTAAACAAAAAAGGAGAGGGTGGTATTAGGAGAGCCTATAGCTAGATACAATGCAGTGTGATAAAGGGAGATTAAAAGAGTGTTTTTAAAGGCTTAGAACCTCAAAGATAAGCATCTGACAAAGAGCATTCAAGGCAAAGAACAATAGATTAAAGAGGCAGCTTTGATAAATTTTCATGCTGAGGATACAAGAGGAATAAAGAAATAAACCATCTAGAAGGAGCCCAAAGACCTCTCTGCATATGCATTATTAATAACTAGAAAGGAATAGAAAATAACTACTCTTGACAAACAGAATGATGACAGCTTTGAAGTTTCTATGACAGTCAAGGATGAATGAAGACTATGTATTTTCTATGTACAAATATATGCATAAGTTGGGATAAAATCACATTACGAGGGCATTATCACTTTCTCTATATCTAAATGGAATCTAGTTTAAATGTTAGCAAGGAATCCTGTGTGGATTTCAGGGTCCCTCCGAACACTATTTACATGGCTAACATTTTACAGAGTTATCCCCGATAGTGAAAAACACGTCCAGTCTGACCAAAACCTCCAAACTCTGAGTCACAGTCGAATTTTCACCTTCTACCCCTTAGCATGTTCAGCCAATAGAGAACTTTAGCTTTTGAAAAGCATACAGGTAACAAACTTTCCTTCACCTCCTCCCTTGTGATAGCAGTAATATGTTTTTTTTTTTTAAATCCAGAGCCTGTAGAGTCTTATTATCTGTTGGGAAATGTAATGGAAGAAGAGAAAAGATGTGCCACATGGCCCCATTGAATAAGGTATTGGCCATCATTTCTTGTGATTAGATTAAAGAAATCTCAGGGCACCTCAAAGCAATTTATAGAAAAACACATTCCTATTTACCTGGGGAGAAGTGACTCAGGTTAACAGCTCCCAGATTCTAGCCGTAGTGCCTTAAATTTAATTAATAGGGCATATTGCTTGGTATTAAGCTGCATCAAGCTAGGATGTAATGAGATGTGGTATTGACAGGGAATTCTTTTTTTTTTTTTTTTTTTCCAGCCGGGCAGTTCAGATGGCAGCACTTGTTTGAAAGGAAATGCACTTGGTCTGAATTCCCTTCTATTCCCTTCCTTTGGATCCAGATGTTTGTATTCCCAAGATCCACTTCCTTTTGTCTTCATATCCAAACATTCTAAACATTCTAAAGGAGACCTCAGTCTGGATTCTGTTATCATTTTCAAAAACTCCCTCTGAAGTCTTAAACTCTACTTTTTTTTTAAACAACCCCCTAGCCTTACCACTCCCACACACAATAATAGCTGATACTTATTGGACATTTTATGAATCAGAAAAAAATTAAGACTTTATGTTCATCATCTTCTCTTATGCTCATGAGACCCCATGATAGGGTATAATAAGTCTCTCTACTCAACAGAGGAAAAATTGCATTACCTTGTTCAAGGTTACAAAGCTATTGAATAATAGAGAGTGGTATTTAATTATTTCATTTAATGCAAATTTGTTCAGGACCTACTATGTGCCAAGAAGCACTACATCAGGAGTAAGAAATATGGTGGAAAAGATATAAAGGTCTCCTCGTGGAGATTTTGTGATAGGGAAAAAGGTAAACACAAATAAAAACATTGACCAACTTATAATTATGTCATTAGATAAAGGAAAAGGGGAAGAAATCTTCCGAAGTAAGAGGTCAAGAAAGGCTTTGCTACAAGAGGAGACCTGTGACCTGAGTCCTGAAGGATAGCCAGCCAGCTACAGAATGGGGTGGGAGGCAGAAATAGAGCAGCTGGAACTCAAGAAGGATGTGGCCAAGCCTGAGTTCCAATCACTGCATTGCAGCATCCACCATTTGACCTTTTCCAGAACAAATCATTTCTCTCAACTCATTCTAGCCAACTCTCTCATGCCCTCTAATTCCCAATCCAAATATTTCTATATCTTCTAAGGGTAAGGGGTGTCACTTACTAGGGTGTTTAGTCCCATGTGACTTTCGTGGGCTTTGCTCCTTGGGCCACTTTTTATCATCTATCTCTCTATCCTCACCTTTTCCCTTGATTCCTTTTTTGCAGGACTCAACATGCACATGTGTCTCATACCTTAGAAAAGTTCTCAAAAAGGCATCGCCTGTCTGCTACAATTCTTCAGAATTACAACCTGTCATTTCATTCTCCCTATTCTCATTTTTCATTCTCTCCATGGACCCTGTGAACTGGTTTAGTCTCCTTCACTCCACTGAACAAAAGAGGTAGTAGAATGAGGAGAACAAATTTCAGCGTCAAACAAATGGATTGAAGACCCAAGTCTCAGTCTTCAGCTGTGTGACTGTGGGAAAGGTACTTTACCTTTCTAAACTTGACTTTATGCATCTATAGAATGAAGACAATGCTGTTACTACCTGCCTTATAGATTATAGGCAGTATTAAAAGAGCCAAGACAAAGAACAACACAGAAACTCATACAGAAATACATGAATGTTTGCTACTGTTTAAACTGTTTTAGCAAAAGCCACTGTGATTAACTAACAGCTAAATTCAGTGAAATATCTTCAGACCTAGTCTTATTATGACTTCTTTTACGTGTCTAACAAAATCAATCTTCCCTCCATCTTAAAATTCTCCAACGTCTTGGCCTCTATAATATCACTATATCTTTATCTTCATTCCACCTCCTGACTATTTCTTCTTGCAACGCTGCGTTGGTTCTTCTTCCACTTCCTCTTGTTCCTTTGTTCCTTCTTTTGTCATTCTAGGCTTCTCTTCTGGATTCATAGGGTCTCAGTTGCCACCTATATGTGAACAACCCTTAAATTTAGCCTTCAGCAGGTAGGTGCTCTGTGAGCTCAAGCCATACATGTATATTCAACTGCCCAGAAGACTTCTTTACCTCCATGTTCCATGGGCACTTCAGTGTCAACATTGAGGAAACTGTGTCTCTTTCTTCGGTTTCCTATCTCATTTTGTATTACCAAGATCCGCCTTATTTTTCAAGGGGAAAAAAATATCTTAGGATGCTTGCCTAGTAGATACAGGACAAATACCCAGATCTCTTGCCTCCAAATCCAGGGCTCCTTAACCCAACTGGGCTGCAGAACAGGAGGTGAACAGTGGGCTAGCGAAACTTCCTCTGTATTTACTACAGCCGCTGAGCTCCGCCTCTTCTCAGATCAGCACTAAAAAGCCTGCTTCTGTTTCCAACAGCCCATCTTTGTGAAGCAAGGTTTTCTGCATTGACAGCAACCAAAATAAGATTACAGAGTAGATTGGACTTAAACAACCCTCTTTGGTTGTCACTGTCTCCCATCACCCCCAGATGGAACTGTCTAGGTACAGAAAACCAGCTCAGGGCTCCCACTGATTCTGCTTTATGATGAGTTGTATATTTTATTATATATTGCAATATAATAATAATAGAAACAAAATGTACAATAAATATAATATACTGGAATCATCCCAACCCCCCCCAACCTTGGTCTGTGGAAAAATTGTCCCCCATGAAACTGGTCCCTAATGCCAAAAGGGTTGGGAGCTATTGCATTAATCAAGTTAATAATAGTCTGATATTATTATCCTGTGATGGTTAATGTTATGTGTCAGTTTAGCTAGGCCATGGTACCCAATTTTTAGTAAAATGTCAGTCTGGATGTTATGAAGGTATTCTTTTAGATGTGATTAATATTTAAATCAGTAGACTTTGAGTATAGTACATTACTTTCCATACTGTAGGTGGGCCTCACAAAATCAGTTGAAGGCCTTAAGAGAAAACTCTGACGTTTCCCTGAGGAGAAAGGAATTCTGCCTCTAGAATGCCTTAAGACTCAAGCTGCAACATCAGCTCTTCTCTGGATCTCCAGTTTGCTGGTTTGTCCTGAAGATTTCAGACTTGCCAATCCCTACAACTACATAATCCAATTCCTTAAATCAATCAATTTATACATGAATCTCTCCTTTTTCTCTCTTATTGTTTCTATGTCTCTGGGGAAACCCCCACTGGTTGTTTCTCTGGGGAATCACATTCAATTGGTTCTGTTTTTCTGGGGAACCCTGGTTAATACCTATGTTTTTCTTCCACCATTAGAAACACATCATTTTGCCTGAGCCCGCAGGTTCAAGACCCGCCTGGGCAACTTGGTGAGACCTCATCTCTACAATAAATCAAAAAATTAGCTGGGTGTGGTAGTGTGCGCCTGTATTTTCAGCTACTCGGAAGGCTGAGCGGAAGGATCGCCGGAGCCCAGCAGGTGGAGGCTGCGGTGGCCGGGGGCGGCCACTGCACTCCAATTTGGGCAACAGAGTGAGACTCCAACTCAAAAAAAAAAAAAAAAGAAACACATCATTAACACTCAACCAGCTTAACTTTCCTTTTGCACATTTTTATTATTTAATTTTGTATAAATAGATGTCATATATACAATGGGCTACCTACTCTAATTCGTGAAATGATGTCAGAAAACATGTTAAATCATGTATACAATAGGTTCTTCGGTTTTGAGAAGAAAGGCATCTTTCCACTTTTCTCTCTCCCACTCACTTCTTTTCATCAGTCTCCTACTGTGCTAGCCCCCACCACCCTCCTATCCAACCCATAAACTAATGTCAGCTGTCTCACTCACCCTGGTGGTTGGCAAGGATTTGCAAACCAAGTATTTTAGACTCCTTGGATAGAAAAACAAACTCAATTGCTATCTTGAGATCCAGGTAGTAGGAAAAAAAATTAAAGACTAATAAATCACAATTTTGTGTCTTTTTTCATCTCATACTTCTACTTGATTATTATATCCTAACTTGATTAATTTATCATCTATCATTGCTTTCAAGTGTTAAGCTAAGGATTGCAAGAGTTTTGCATGTCACCAGCAATTTGGCTTCTTAGAAACAAGGGACCAAAACCTGATTTGGAGAGAAATCTCTACAGGATTAATTAACTCAGCAAAGACATTTACAGCACTGGGTTAAGGTTGGATTGATGGACTGAAGGTTGAGTTCATTCCCTATGTGCCACTGGCTAAAAAATGCAATTAATCTAATATATTAAATAAATACTATAGTATATATTTAATACTTAAGAAGACAAACATCTTGTATTTGTAGTTGTTGTTTACCTTGCAACCAGAATTACTGCTTCCCTTCCTTCTATCCGGAAAAGGCAGTATCTCAGAAATGCCTTGTAAGGAGCAGATTTGTGTTTATGTTAAGCTCGGGGCTTTAAGATGATATTCAGTGATTCTACTCACACTTGCTGAACTGCCAGAAATTTTAATAAACATACATGCTTTGGAATTCTAGTTCATGATATAAAGGGATTACAGTATTTACCTAGTTTAGCCAGGCTTCTGTCTCGGACAAGGCTCGACAACTATTTACTCAAGCAACCTATCTCAGGTGCTTTCAACTTTTCCCCAGATTCTATGCTCCTCTGAATGTCTGGGCTGTGGGAATTGATATACAGAGGGAAATAGAAGAAATTTGTTATACAAAAAGGTAAATAATGTGATATCACCCATGTCTAGGAAGAGGATTGTTCAGTTGGTCTCCACAGAGGACAACTCGTCTTTCCTGCTTCTCTATTTTTTTTTTCTTTTTTAAAAGAAGATGCCGTTACTCACCATTTGATAAATGGTAAGATATTTTATTTTACCTTCTACGTATTTCACTCCTTCAGTTATGTTTTTATGTTGACAATCTGCAAGATATCAATCTTTTGAAAAGAATAAATAAAATCTTAACACTTGTGAAAAATCTGATGGTTTACTGAAATATCCATTTCTATAGTGCACCCAATGGCTTGGAGACTCATTATTTTAGACAAAAAAAGTTTATTTATTTTTACTGAATAAGTATCAATTAGCTTAAAAAACATAACATGCATTTATTTTTGCAAATAATATACATCATGAAAGGAAACATAAAGCAAGTAGATGTAGGAGGGGTCTTTAAAAATCTACTCTTGCCAGGCTCGGTGACTCAGCCTGTAATCCTGTGCCTTGGGAGGCCGAGGTGAGTGAATTGCCTGAGCCCGTGGGTTCAAGACCCGCCTGGGCAACTTGGCGAGACCTCATCTCTACAATAAATCAAAAATTCGCCAGGCGTGGCAGCGCTCTCCTATAGTTCCAGCTACTTGGACGGCTGAGGTGGAAGGACCACCGGAGCCCAGCAGGTCGAGGCTGCGATGGCCGGGAGCCGCCACTGCACTCCAGTCTGGGCGACAGTGAGACTCCAACTCAAAAAACACCAACAACAACAACAACAAAAAAACTACTCTAACCTGAATGGACTTAGAGTCTATAATACTGAGTGTTCTATCACAGAAACAAAGAACTGAGTATCACATGTTCTTACTCATAAGTGGACCTTGAACAATTATCGTAATACTATAAGAAAAGGATTGGCAGTAGCGGGAAACTGGGGAGGGGGATGGGAAATTAAGGAGGGATTGGCAGTAGTGGGAATCTGCTGGGGGAGGGAAGGGCACACCTCATCAACAAGGGTACCTGCATAATGAACATTTGTATACCTAACCCTGAATTTTACCCCACATCTTTAAAATTAAAAAAATTTTGAAAAGCAACCGAGGTTATGGTTTATTCTATACAGCCAGAAAAATGAATGAAAAAATCTTTTCATCTACTTTTTGTCCCTGGAATTTTAAGACAGGAAAAAAATATATTCTGATCAGAGAAGGGCATTTTCTTGAATAGAATACTCACCAAATAGAAGAAAGACAAGTCCCTATGTTGCAGTAAAATTAATTTGTTTTGCTTTAACTTTCTGCACAGCAAAAGAAATAATTAATTGAGTCAATAGACAGTCTACAGAATAGGAGGTGATATTAAAAACTATACATCTGACAGAAGATAATATTTAGAATCTAAAAAAAACTTTAAATCAGCAAGAAAAAAGCAAATGACATAAACAGAAATCTCTCAAAAGAAAATATACAAATGGCCAACAAACATGAAAATATACTTAGCATAACTCATCATCAAGGAAATGCAAATTAAAGCCACAGTGAAGAACCTATCACCTTATACCAGTCAGAATGGCCATTCTTAAAAAATAAAAAAAGCAATAGATGTTGGCACGGATGCAGTGAAAAGGGCAAGCTTATACACTCTTGATGGGAGTGAAAATTAGTATGACCTCTATGGAAATTGATATGGCAATTTCTCAGAGAACCAAAAGTAGATCTACCATTTGATCCAGCAATTCTACTACAAGGAACAGGAGTCTTTATACAAAGAAACAGGTCGTTGTTCAAAAAAGACACCTGCACTAATGTTTATCACCACCCAATTCACAATTGCAAATATGTGGAATCAATCTAAATCTCTATCAACTGATCAGTGAATAATGGAAATGTGATCCATATATATAATGCCACATTATTCAGTCATAAAAAAGAATGAAATTATGTCTTTTGCAGCAACTTGGATGGACTTGGAGAACATCATCCTTACTGAACTAACACAGGAACAAAAAACCAAACACTATATGTTCTCCCTTATTAGTGGGAGTTAAGCTAAGGCTGCAAAAACATATAGAGTGACATAATGGGCATTGGGGACTCAGAGGAGGGAGAACTGAAAGGGGTGGAGGGAAGAAAAACAGCCTGTCGGGTGCAACGTGCACAGGTAGGGTTGGTGGGTACACTTAAAGCCCAGATTTCCCTGCAATACAATGTATCCATGTAACAAAAAATTATTTGCAACCCCCCAAAGCCATTGAAATTTTTAAAAACCCTAAAAAATGTTTCATTAAAATGATGATTTAATTATACATTAGGTATAATACATTTAACATTTTAATAATTAACTGCTCTAGCAATAACAAAATTTTGATGTTTGTTTCAACCTTTTAAAATATCTCATTGTTTTTGCTGTCATCTTCATCTACTTCATAGTGTCCCAGCGACTAGAAAACATCAGAAATTATTTAAGAGTTGAGTTCCAAAATGATTTCCTCTTTTTTCACTTAAGCAGTCCCTTGAAGGACAGCACAAATTGTATTTCTATTTGCTTTCTTTGTTTCTTTCTCTTTTTCTATCATTCTTTCTTTCTTTTTTACTCCCTTGTTCTCCCCACAAAGCACACAAGGCTTGGAAAGATTCAATAGTATGTTAATATCCAACACTAGTAATAAAACATATATACCTTTTCCTAATTGTTTTGATATACAAAAAAACAGCCAGTTCATACGTACATGGACACATAGACATAGTTTATGTCATTGAGTAGCTACCTCAATACTAGGAAAAGCTCTCTGAGCCAATAAAACGCTACTTTTAATAACATGAGATTTCTCTCGTGTATTTCTATAGCTCATCTGGCCTTCAAGTGGAGCTCTCCATGGTAAATATGATTCAAAAGCTCAATCATTAATTCTATTTAGGCTTAATGTGTTATAAAGCCAAGGAAAGCAGGTCCATTTTCCTCTCTGCTGGGGCACAAAAAATGTATTAACTATTCCAGCCAATACTGCAGATGATTTATTAATTCAATTTTGGAAAGTGAGACTGTCAGATCATATAACACATATTATAAACAGACGATCTCTCTGAAGATTTCTCTTATTTCTTTTCTTAGCTAAATGACTGAAAATGTACTTCACTGCTGAGATCCCTCCTTCCCTCTCTGTCCTCTGTCCCCCATCCCCCAAATGCATATTACTCAATTAAGCCACTGATGGTCAGTAATATTCTCATACTTGAGACAGTGGAACTAACTCAATATGAATTTGAAGCACCTGGAATAAAAGATTGTTTTTCAAACACAGACCTAAAAAATCACAGAGCCAACTGGGATATGGAGAAAAAAAACATTAGGGTAGAAATCCCTTGAGCCAGACTCTAGATCCGAATCTTCCCTAAAGTACATATGACCTTGAGCAAGTTACTTTACCTGTATCCTCATCTTCAAAGCGGGAAGAGGGAGTGATCTCAAGGTCTCACTTTCTGAAAACCTATGTTGTAACATGAGTGAAACGAGATGAAATAATGATTGTTTAGACTCAGCTCAGTAGTACAATTCTCCTTCACAGATGAACTGACTTGGTACCTGCGAAATTCTCAATATTCAGTCTATTCCTTCTGAATGATACACCTTAGACTCAAATTTACTTGATCTAACCTTAGACTCCTGATACTGGGGCAATAGCAGAGAGTGTGTATGTGTGTGTGTATTTCCGTAGGTTAAATTTCCAGCCTCCACTAACCTCCCAGCAACAATGTGTAACCAGGGATCTGTAGGGTTCTAAAATGATTCTTAGTGTTGCTAGTGTTTCAGAGTCCTGAAATCATTTTTATTACCTCTTTCTAAAGACCTTCAATCCCTTCTGCAATTTCTTTTTACATACAGCTTGGCTTAGTTCCACTGGAATTCTGAGAATTAAAATATAAAGATAATTTTATTCATGTGATGGTGATTCATTTCCTAAGATGTTCAATGTGTAATAAATATGTGTGAAATCAAAGGATAGTTTTCAAGATGAGAGAGCTGTTTATAATTTGGTATCATGCTAAAAGTACTCACCTGTTTTCTAACCAAATTATGCTCAATGGGAAATGTTTATTTTGTGTTCTGACTAGAACTTATTATAGGAAATATACTCATTCATGTCTCCGAAAAAAACTTCAGGTATAAAGCAGTTAAAGATAAGATCAGGAAAAAAGTGGCACAAGAGAAAGGCAGAACCAAACTTTATTTTATAAGTAGAAAAAGAGCACAAATTGCTTAATATTAAAAAGTCATCACTTATTTTTTACAAAAACTGTAGTCATGTGGCTTTATGTACAAGTGATATTTCAGTTATAAAATTATGTTCCACAATATCTACTAACACTTTCTACCTGAGGCACTCTTTTTAAGTATTTTTCTTAGAACCATTCACATATTATAGCTTGTCCCAGATTTTGAAAATACAAACAGGATGGTCAGTTTCAATATGACTAGAGCTTCTTTTATTAATGACATAGGAACAACATTACAATTTAGTTTTCTAAATTCAAATACAAGATTTATAACTTTATTTTGTTTTTTGTTTTTTAAACAAATGTTATATCTAAATTACTTATTATGTTCATGCTTCTTATGGATTGAATTGCAAAGCCCCAAAAAGTCAAATGTTAAAGTCCCAACCACCAGTGCCTGTGAATGTGACCTTATTTAGAAATAGAATCTTTGCAGATGATAAAGATGAGGTCATTAAAATGGACACAAGTCCAATATGTTTATGTCCTTATGACAGGAGAAATATGGACACACAAACAGACAAGCACAGAGAGAGAATGCCACATGTAGATGAAAGCAGAGACAGGTTGACATATCTACAAGCCAAAGAATGCCAAAGACTTCCAAAATTCACAGGAAGCTAGGAGAGAGCCATGGAGCAGGTTTTCCCTCATGGCCCTCGGAAGGAACCTGTCAACACCTTGATCTTAAACTTCCAGCCTCTAGAACTGTGAGAAAATAAATTACTGTCGTTTAAGTCATCCAGTTTGTGTTGCTTTTAGTAGACTTAGCAAACATAAAATGTTTGTATTTATTGTTTGCATTTTTTTAAATTCAAATAGAAAAATACTTCAAATGCTCAATATGAAGCACAGAGCTGGGAGAATGATTTCCCTAATTGACTGAACTTCAGTTGAAATGGAGGGACGTGCACTTTGTTGTCTATATCTTTTGTTGTTGCCTGTGTTACTGTAGGTTCAGCCTATTAATTTGTGGTGCTAGAATTGTGTCTATGGACTTTAACAAAGAAATTTTAATTAACTGTCAATTAGAAAATAAGTAGATATCTCTCCCAGCACATTTTCTCTTCCTAATTTCACCCCTTCTCCCATTCTCTTTCCCTTTTTCAGTTTACCCTTCGAATTTCTTTGTGCATCAACAAATTTGGCAATGTGTTTCAGGAGAAACCAGCCCCAATGTCTCCAAAGCAGCTGGTCAGTTTCTCAGACTTGCTGCCATTCTTTCCAAGGCCTTACATATAGAATACAAAATGGGGTTGGGGAGAAGGTGTAGAAGGGGCTGTGAAACTGATTCCCACTCTTTATTTTAGTCTTTTGAAACTTTGGAGAAAGGGCTGGACTTCCTGAATCCCTTGAATCCTCCTTCAGACTTCTTCCTATTTCATAGAGTATATAATAATGAGCCCCCAGGTCAGCTGTATTGTGTTCTCTGTCATTTCCTCAGAGGCCTGATGGGTAATTCTGTAATAATACCATTACAGAAACTTCTCTATTCCCTAGACAGAAAATAGATAATTAAATGCATGTTTCTATCATTCTTCTCTATTTTGGGGGGGTTGTGAATCATGAATTAATATCTCCAAAGATTCCACTCATAATAAAGAAAAACTGGATAAGAATTGATTTATATCTACTGCTATTGTGTTTAAATCGCTATGTTTCTCTATTTGCTCTTCAGTCTCAGACAGAAGGACTCCAGAAAAAAAAATAAAAAGTTTGAAAATAAGAAGGAGTATTCCCCCAATGGCTTTGTTTCCAGGACATTTTCACATTACTATAAGATTGTTAACAGATTGTGATAGGTTTTCAGAGCCTGTCTCACAATCCTTCCACTGCCCCAAAAGAAAGAAAAATCCTACAAACCAGTAAGACATTTTGATTCTCCATTAAACCTACAGAGTCAGCAAAATTGAACTATAAATTTCCCTAGAACTGCTTCTTGGGAGATTTCTAGTATTTCTGAATGGGCCAGAAATCAATGGAAATGGCTTCTCTTTTGCCATATTTTGGCATTTGGAATACAAGAAAGGGGAAAGGTATGGATTTATACAGAGGTTTTACCACCATCTTTCATCAAGCTGCTCTTGGCTCAGCACCTGATCACATGGAGCCCCTGGGGCTTTGCCTCAATGTTTGTGAACCTCCAGGGAGCTAAGGGAACAGGGCTTCACTCCCCAGAGTTCTTGTAGCAACAGTGGGCAATGAAGGCAAACTTTGCCTTCTAAGAAGAGGTAGACAGGAGTTAACATGTCTGCTCTAAGACTCTTCATCCCTTGAGAATCCTACTGGAACTGCTTTTATGAAAAGAATAGATAATAAGGGTGAAATTGCACATTAGTATTTACTCTCAAAGAAACAAACCACAGAGTTGGGGTAAGAGGGAAGGGTTTTCATAACACAGCTTTTGGAAGATCCAACACTCCCATAGAGTACATGGGCGTTCATTGTGTGGGGTGGGGAGGGCTGTGTTGATACAAACATTTTGAGTCACTCCAAATTATAGCTTTGGCACTTTTCTGAGGTCCAGTCCCATACAATGTCTGGAGAAAGAACTCAGGTACCTGCAGAGAGAATGATTGGCTGGCTAGGTCACCCTCCTGGAAGGCACCTGCAGAGAGAATGATGGACTGGCCAGGTCACCCTCCTGGAAATCACACGGTTGCTTCATTTCCAGGGTTTCTCTAGGTATCTGGTTGACCCTTCACATGGCTGGATAATTGGAGAAAGAATTAATGCTTACACACCCTGCCTGGAAGTCACTGCCGTACTGACAGTTGGAGGCTCAGCAGGGAGAATTAGAAAATTTTGAGACATCTCTCCAAAATCAAGGATATAATAAAGGCACCTGCACAGAGGCTGGTATCTAGGCCTTGCTTGCCTGCATCTATGGGGTTATTTAATAAGGTATGAGTCTAATGTGTGAAGTCCAAAAAATAATTTAACAAATCATGTTCCACTGATATTTAATCAGCATCATGCAACAGTGCAAAAGAGAAAATCGCTTTTATTCATAAAATACAATGTGATAATACTATAAGAAAGGGATTGGCAGTAGTTGGAAACT
>CAUYQG010096071.1:0-21312 GCA_963574415.1 Tarsius wallacei
GTGGTAGCACACGCCTGTAGTTCCAGCCACTTGGAAGGCTGAGGCGGAAGGATCGCCGGAGCCCAGCGGGTCGAGGCTGCGGTGGCCGGGAGCGGCCACTGCACTCCAGTCTGGGCGACGGAGTGAGACTCCAACTCAAAAAAAAAAAGGGATTTGCAGTTAGCAGGACACTGCCAGGGGAAGGGGGGAAGCATAGTACCAAAAAGCGTGCCTGATTCTAATCCAGGCAAGGTGAGGTCCAATGGGAGACCCATCCTTACCTAAACCACTTATGTACACAATCCCGACTTGCACTATACAGCTTTAAAATAAAATTAAATTAAACTAATTTTTTTAAAAAAGTGTTGCATATAAAGCAGCAACACACAAACAAAACCAAAAACATAGCTTCACTCCAGAATTAAAATGATCAGAATGATTAGAAGCGTTTCAGCAAGAGCTTGAGTCATTGGAGCTTATAGTTAAGCTTTTCTTCTATATTTTGTAGGTAAACAAGACACACTCCCATATTACAGTGAATGCGATCAATAATTATATTATAATTATGGCTTTTTGTGATTAATTAAAACTTCTAAAAGTAAGAAGCACATTTTACCGAAGATGTTACCTTAAGAAAGTTTTAAGATCAATTATTTGTAGAATAATAATAATACTAGAATATGCTTTTTCTATTACTGACAAATACTCCCTGTCAACATTTTTATGAATTCTTTAAGACACAGCCTAAAATTTCATGACTGATGCAAGTCTTTATTTTAAAAAGCCTTGGTTGGTTTCAACTGCACTGCATTTAAGTTCCTGTCTTCATTGTCTTGTACGTAACTCCATTACAGAACATATTCCTTTTTCTGCTTCCTTCAACTAATGATGTCACTGTCTTTCTCTACTAGGGAATAAGCCAGGAAATTTGGGGATAGAGATCTTATTACTTATTTGGCATTCTCAGGGTTTACTATAGTGAGGCGTCTATATTAGAGTCCAAATTAATACTAATGTATTTACAGTTACGCCCAAAACACAGTTTTTCACAAAGTAGATGCTTAAAAAAACAAACGCTGATATTCTTTCTTAATTTCACTGTATGTCTTAAGTTCTTTACAATACACTGTTCAAAATGAGGTATTAATAAATTTACTTATTGAATGTTCTATATTAAAGTTTAAAATAATACAAAAAGTCACATGGAAAATACATTTTGAATTTAAAATAGTTGTGAACTAGAACCAAGAGAAAGAACTATAGAATGTAATACCTGTATTGTTAGTTCTGTAAAGACAGGTTAACAACTAAAACATACATTTTTAGAAGAATTTTTTATGTATTGTTTTCCTCCTCCCCCTCAACAAGCAAGTGGAAAATAGTTACATATAAAATTAGTATAAAATCTTTGTGAAATTCTAAGTCTAAATGGCGAGCGGATGCACACCAGAATTTTTTTGCTTTTGTTTTTTGTTTTTTTTTAAGTTGGAGTCTCACTCCATCACCCAGGCTGGAGTGCAGTGGCACACTCCTGGCCACCACAGCCTCGACCTGCTGGACTCAGGAGATCCTTCCACCTTAGCCTTCCAAGTAGCTGGAACCACAGACACCGGCTACCACACTAGGCTTATTTTTTTTTTTTTAATTTACTGTAGAGATGGGTCTCACGAGGTTGCCAAGGTTGGTCTGGAAACCCTGAGCTCAGGCAATTCTCTTGCCTTGGCCTCCCAAAGTGCTGGGATTACAGGCTTGAGCCATCGTGCCTGGCCCAGAATGTTATGATACAAGAAGCTAAGAAATAAAAAAAGCCTACTCAAATTATCTACCTTAATTTTTACTTTCTCGTGATTTTGTTGACTACCATATAATTCTCCTCAGGAAAATATGATTTCTTGAAACTTCAACATTTTCTCATCTCAACCAAAATGCAATCAACAGAGTGTGTGCACATTGACTAAAAAGCTCTTTTGTATTCTTTGTAGATTTTTATTTCTTCATGAAAGACACTCTGAATGTCCTGACAGATTTGGGAGTGATTAGACCTGGACTGCAGTTTCTCATTTCAGATGGATCAATGACTTGTCCATAGGACATGATTCTGAGACCGAGTGGTACCCATCATGCTGATCATGCAATTCAGTTTGAAGTCCAAGAGTAATACATCAATCACCATGAGACGATATGAAATAAATAGTTTTGGGCCTGCTCTTAGGCAATGTAAGATTAACTGACAGCAAAATGGTATAAAAAAAAAAGAAAAAATCCAATGATTTTAACATTCCAAGCCTCATTAAAATGTAAATAGAGCACCTATATTTGCAATACAATAAGTGTAAAAAACTCTGCTAGCTACTTAATGAAAAACAGAGAAAGTACATTTGATGACTCGAAAGTTACTTAATTTAATTTGTAGAGAGAAGCTTAAAATAAAGGGAAAATTTTAATCTGAATTTAAATCTTTAGACTCTTCCAAAAGATTAAGGAAAGTACGCTGCTAAACGAGTTTTTTTTAATCACAAGCTAGAATACTACAAGCAAGAATGTCACAAACTGTGATTGTGATTCCTTTGACATAGCTAACAATGGACTGCATGCAGATAAAGAACATTCCAAAAACTTTCAGAGTAGACTGAAAATACCCTGAAAAGAATCTTCGGATAGGGCAACATCCTCTTTTTACTCCAACTATATTAAGATATTACAAATTAGAGTGTTTCTAAAGAGAATGCATGCCATACATGGTCTTTCTCGCCACCACCCACAGTGGGGATGACATCAAGTTGAATAAAATTATTAAAACAAACGCTAAGAAAGAAAAGGATTTGAAAAATTTCTGCTGGATTTTATGATTCTTGAATCCATATACCTCAAATTCTAAGCTTTCTAGAAGGAAAACAATGTTTATTCAACAACATTATTTTCAAGCAGTTACGTCCATTATTGTCTAAAAGATCATTTCATTCGCTCCCGTTTTCTGAATCCAGCATACTTACTGGCATATAAAGTGTATCTGTATTTCCATCCACATCTACATCTGTCAAAGTCTATTACTATGTCCTTCTATACAGACATATAAAAATATAGATAGCTATCAAAATCTATATCTAAGAAATTATAGCTTTGGAATAAATAGTCACATATTAAAAATATCAACACACATATGCAAATATAGATAAAGGCATTGGAAATTCAAAAATAGAAATGCGATTGTTGGAAAAAGAATTTATGCTGTTTAAAGAAGACGTTTCTCAGCAAACTTTTTGAAAACAAAAATCAATAAACAATACAGTGTACAGGAGTCCTCACATCTGTGACTTAGGTTTCCAGGTTTCGGTTAATGACAATCAACTGGGATACAAAAACATAGGTGAGTTTGGAACAAGACAATGTTTTCAAGGAGACCACATTTACATGGTTTTTATTGTATGCATTATTATACTTATTCTGTTTTATTATCATATTTATTTTTGTTAATCTCTTATTACACCTACTTTAATTTTTTTTATTTTAAAGATGTGGGGTACAATTCAGGATTTGATATACAAATGTGCGGGTAAAGTTTGGGCCTCACTTTGGTCCCTACTTCACTGGTTGGAGATCAGGTATCCTTATTGATAAAGCATGCCCCTCCCTCCCCTGGCAGTTTCCCACTACTGTCAATCCATTTCTTATGGTGTTAAAATAATTGTTCAGGATCTGCTTATGAGTGAGAACATGTGGTACTCAGTTCTTTGTTTCTGTGATAGATCACTGAATATTACAGACTCTAAATCCATCCAAGTTGCTGTGAAGTTCATAATTTTGTTATTCTTTATGGCTGTGTAATATTCCATCATGTATATGTACCTTTTTTTTTTTTTAACCCAGTCCACTTTTGATAGGCAGCATGGCTGGTTACACATTTTTGCTATTGTGAATGATGCTGCAATAAACATGCATGCACAGGTATCTTTTTTGCAGAATGATTTGAGTTCCTCTGGGCATTTTCCCAGAAGGAGGAATTAGGGGAATATTGTGAGGTTGTATGGAAGGTCAATTTTTAGATCTTTTAGGAACCATACACTGTTTTCCACAGAGGTTGTACTAGTTTACACTTCCAACAACTATACCTACTTTATAAATTGAACTTTATCATAAGTATGTACTCAAAGGAAAAATCAGTGTCTATAGAGATTCGTGCTACATGAGGTTTCAGACAACCACTGGGGGCTTGGAACCTCTCTGTACATAAAGGGGGACAACTCTTGTATTTGGGGGCCTAAAATTTTAGGAAAAATAGAATGGAGGACAACTAATGCTAGCAACTACCAGGAAAATGGTATTCTTATTCATTGATACACCATTTTAGAAACAACTTGGCAATAAGCATACTGTATATGAGAAGCCACGTACTCTCCTATTTACTAATTGTTCCTTCAGTAACTATTTTAAGAAGATATAATAATAAGAAAAGCTTTATGTTCAAAGATGCTTATTAGATTATCGTTTATATTGTCAAGACTTGGAAGCGATCTAACTAGCCAATTATTTTATGAGTGTTATGTTGATAAATTATAGTATGTATACTCAGTTTGTATATATCCATTAAAACAATGAACTTTAAAGTTGCTAGTGATATAATGAATGCTTTAAATAAGGTTTAAAAAATTATAGTTGGAAAAACTTATAAATAATATCAATAGCAAAAAATATTTGAAAGAAGTATAATAAATAAAATGTGATTTTTTCTGAATGAGGAGCAACGGATCATTTTTCTTAGTCTTACTCTTCCTTTGTTTTTTTGCCCTTTTGATCTTCCCCAGGTCCTTACATTTTCTATGGTAGTATGCGTTATTGTATAGTAATATAAGATGAATAGCTGTCTAACGTTGTTAAAAGAAAATATGCTGGCAGATATTTACTAAGTCCTTTGTGTGAGGCACGGTGAACAAAAACTCGATGAGTTTTTGCTCTCTTGAGTTTTATAGAGTTGTCTAGAATCCAAAAGTTCATCAAATAACTATGCTGGCAGGGGAAGAACAATCAAGAAACCCGAACTAACGCCTTGAGGCAACTAGGGAATGGAAAAGGAGAAGGCAGGGAAGAGAGAAAAGGTTGGAACCAATGAATCAGGGCACCTGGGGAGCTGAAGAGGGG
The DNA here is from genome assembly GCA_963574415.1 of Tarsius wallacei. Classification (NCBI taxonomy): domain Eukaryota; kingdom Metazoa; phylum Chordata; class Mammalia; order Primates; family Tarsiidae; genus Tarsius; species Tarsius wallacei. Next base: position 5,116 of record CAUYQG010096071.1, read on the forward strand.
CCAGACCAGGTCAGGCAGTAACTTGTAGATCTCTGATGAGGACCATGGCTTTTACATAGGAGCCAGAGGAAATCTTCATAAGATCTGAATAGAGGAATGATAGAGACAATTTCAGAAGGGATGAACTGAGGTTATTACCCAAGAAGACCCATTGGGAAGGCAGCACAGCTATCCAGGTAATAAGTGAAGTGTAATAAGTTTGGGCCAGGGTTTGGATGAGTAGCACACTCTGGGATTACAAAAGTTAAGAGTTGTCCCTTCTCAGCTATGTGACTGTGAGGAATGACATAACCTTGCTAAGCTCTGCCCCTCAGGGGTACAATAAACATGATAAGGCTAGTTGTGTGTTAAGCTTGCTGTGAGGATTCCATCACACAATTCATATAAAGTATAGAGCTGGGAACCCCTTCCATTTTCAAGGAGCATTATTTTTATTAAGTAGGTGGTAGCAACGGAAATGTAGAGGAGTATCTGGGTCAAAAGAAATTTTAGGGGATAAAATTAAACTGATGATGTGGAAACTCTAGCGAGGAAGAGGAAGTGCTCAGATATATTTTACTTCATAGAGCTGGAAAAATTGTGGCAGCGTTTTGTAAGAAATGGTAAACTGATGGAAAGTCAGTTTAGAGAGAAAATGGTGAGCTTGATTTTGGAATATGTTGGACTTAAGGTGACTTCATGATGCCATGTTGGGTTGTTGGAAAAACAGACCCCTCAAGACACTGAACTGTAAATCAGGGAGATAGCAGGGAAAGCTTGAAGGTTTGTGTCCAGGAGATCATTTAAGATGAGTCAGAGGGAAGAAGAAGGTAGAAGGTCTGAGAACAGTGTATTAAGAAATGCAGTACATCATGCCGGGAGTGGAGTGTGACTCTCCAAACAACACTATCAATGACATTGCTGGTTGGCTTGATAACAGTTTAGATAGTCTGATAAATATGAAAGCACAATACCAGCGAAGTGAAGAATAAGGTAGAATAAAGTAAAGGGAGCTATCCAGTTATTTCTGGTTTAAAGACACTTGTGAAGGGTGGGAAAGATGAAGCGTGTTGAGAGAAGGAAAACTTAGGTAGTGAGATAGAGGTCTTCAGTTCACTGGCCAAAATCCTTAGAGGCAGATGTGCTTCTGAGCTCAGAAATGTTTGGTTCTATAAATGCAATGTCAGAGCATATGTCAGGTTATGTAACATCCCTGCAGGAGATCCAAAAGGTACAGTTCCACCTCAGCTGGTTTCTTGGTCACACGTGGCTTATTGCAATTAAAACAGATGTGTCTCCTTCCTTCACCTTCAAAATCTCTTATTCAAGTGTCCCCTTTCTGGACAAAGAATGTGAGTATCTTCATGAATTCCCTGCTGTCCCCATCTTCCAGCTGGCCACAGGCAGGCTATTGGCGCTTAATGAGGCACTGCCCAATGTACCATGCCAGCTGTTTCCAGTGGTGACTGAATCTGTGAACCAACTTCTGCTGACTTCCACGACTTGTTACAGTGTTACCTTCTATGGGGACAGATTCGTGTTTGGCTCTTCTTACTAGAACTGTGCCCTGATCTTATCAGGATGCCAGGCTGCTGATACCCCCATTTCTGTTTCTCTGTAGGTGTTTTGCCTTAGGACTCACACAGCGACTTGATTGACTTTGGCTGCATAAATTCTCATGTACACAAGCCCACCTGCCCCCATCAGCACATAAATATGCTGTATCATGGCTCATCTTACATCACAAAGAAAATCAGAAATTCTGTCTCTTGACCCTTCTCTGCCAGATCCCACTTCACATCCTCCCCTCAAGCCTTAGCTGATTACCTATCGTGGGCATCTGCTTAATTGTCACCTCTTCACAGAGACATTAGAAACTACTCCATTTAAAAGACCTTCTCAGATCTCAGAAACTCCTTAATCTGTTTTCCTCTGCTCATTAAATTCCCTCACAGTATTCATTATACTATCCTACATTATATTATATTAGTTATGTAATGTATATTATATTATGTTTTGATTACTTGTTTGGAAATCAAGAAAAGAATGCAAATTTACCCAAAGTAAGGGATAGTTAGCTAAAGCAAGTTTTATTTTATAAGACAAAATAACTTCAATGGATATTGCCTACTTCAAAAAATATTTGTTTGAAAAACAGTATTCATCATGTATTGTAGTAATATAAATGCGTACTATGCATTCTTGCCCGCATGCTATTATACATATTTGCCTATTCTTTATCCTAAGGGATTTTCAACACACTACTCAAAATTTCCACAAATCCTTGGGAATATGTATTCTTATAGTCACTTTTTCGGTCCAAATTCATGGCTGGTCCAAAAACGTATCTCACTTTATGTCCCACAGCAGTTCTCATTGCTGCAATCTGATGTAGACTTAGAATGTTGTCTCAATTTCTTGATCTTTTCCCCCAAAACTTCAAAAATGGTGACAAACCATGCCAAAAAAATGTGCATCTAGGTGGAATGGATTTTATTAAAGTGCATGAATGATGGAGAACATTTGTCTTAGCTCGCTCAGGGTGCATGCAGGCACGGTCTGGAAATACAAGGGAATTTAAGCCCATGGCGGCAACCCTTAAACAATAAGGACAGGATTAATCGAACCATTCGGAGGTACAGTTCAGTTTCTTGGGATTCTCCCTCTCCCTTCTTCCCTAAGATTATTTTTTTTTTAAATAAACTGCCAGCAGCAAGTTTTTGCCTCAGGCTCTGCTCTTAGAAAAACTCCAAATAATTGGGAAACAACACAACAACATAGATGCTTATAGTAGGTATTGACATTTAGAGGCTTAGTTCAGGAAAGTTCTCACTGCTCACATTTTTCGGTTTGCTTTATTCTCCTATGGATCTACCCACCCATTTCTCTTCCTCTTTCTATCTCCTCAGATCCCTAAATTCTCTCCCTTGACTGTTGCCCCCAGTTTTACCTCAGACAAACAATAGTTACATGACAGAAGAGGAGGTCAAATTTCCATTCTCCATCCAGCACTGCATCTCCCAAAGCAAGTCTGGAGATTCACTGACATACGAGAACATAGGTTCAGCGAATCAGGCCCCAGTTTCCAGTGGAACAGAGACCATGCAGATATTTGTAACTCCATCATGCCTTTTCTTTCTCCTTCAAGGGGAAGATGGTGTCATAGAGTTTTATTTTCTAATTTACATGGATGGCACTGCTCTCTTAGAAAGCACAAGCCAATGTCTATTTGGGTTTCATGTAAAAATCACTTCCTTTCTTATAGAAACTGTACTGTTAGAGATACGTGAATGTGTGTGGAACTAATTGACCAAAAATGTACATTGAGGGGCGTTCATCAGTTTCAAGAAAGAAATAACAGTAGTATATCTGAAGATTCAGACAACAGAATGTAAACAAAAATAAAGACATTGGTTCTAATCCTTGCGAGGGATATTTGAAAGTTCTTGTCAAACTCAGAACACAAGAAAGAGAGTCATGTAATGTTGAATTAGGAAATGTTGGTAAATATGACATAATATGTTATTATTTCTAGTAGATGGATATAGTTTCTAACCTCAAAAAAGTATGAGGGTATTTTTTATATCAAAAATATTAATAAGTAATATTAATAAGTAATAAGACATCGTTAAGAACAAAAATCAGAATTAAGCAGATCAATATCCTTAAAGATGATATGAGGAATTTATATGAAAGTCTTTAATGACCTGTGCTTGGGAACCAGGCCAAAATGAGATGTGACAGGCTGGCCTGACTCCATGAAGGCTAAGATTATAGAGTCTGGAATCCTGAGATCAGGTCAATTTAGGGAAGAATAAGAAAAACACTGTGGTGCTTAGTTTAATTTGGCAGCATAAAATGCACTAAATATTGGTGTGTGTGTGGCAGTTATGGGCAGAAAATACATTACCAGACATGATCCAGTCTAACCATAGTAGCAAATACAAACACTGAAAGTGGCAGGAACTATTCCTGGTTGGGAGGTTGATTCACAAAAGTCATGTGTGTGTTTGTAATTACATATTTATCATAAAAGTTGACCTTCCACACTAATGAATGACTAATGGCAATTTTAAATGAGATAATAATAACAACTCCAGGAGAAATTTTGAAGGTAGTAATTAAACTCTAAACAGAGATTCTAAAAAATACCTGTGAATATATTTAAAAAAAAATTCTCTGTACATATTTGGCTACCTGCCCTCTTGTTTCATTGCCTATTTTCTTTCTTTTTTTTTTTCCTTTGAGTTGGAGTCACACCCCATAGCCCAGGCTGGAGTGCAGTGGCACTCTCACGGCCACTCCAGCATCGACATGCTGGGCACCGGTGATCCTTCTACCTCAACTTTCCAAGTAGCCAGAACTACAGGCACGTGCTATCATGTCCAGTTAACTTTTTTGATTTATTGTAGAGACAAGGTCTCGCCAGTGGCCTGGGCAAGGTCCCGCTTGCCTTGGCCTACCAAAGTGCTGAGATTACATGCTGAGCCACTGAGTCCAGCCCATTGCTTATTTTCACAGCCCTGACATAAAGCAGGGCATATATTAACATCAAAGAGTATGTCTGTAACTCTGGCATAGTGTATATTTTTTTCTTTCTCCTGTAAGGCCTTTTTTTTTTCTTTTGATTCAGGTTATACCTATTTTTTTTTCAAAACTCTGAGTTTCTTTTAAAGTGTAAGGTTTATTTTCACACTTCTGATTGCCAGAGGAAGAGAAAAGAGAGTGTCACACTTCAGACATTCAAATCCAGACACTATGCAATCATGGTGACAAGGATTAATAAAGATTAATTTGGTTCCCACTTAAAAAATCCTAGCCCTTCAGCAAGACCATTGCTAGGCCTGTAAGGAAAAGAATAATTATCATCTGCTTTTGAAATGTGCTTTTTTGTTGTTTGCTGTTGTATAACACCTTGCTGTCCATGCTGGCAGTTTGTTTTCATCAAAGCATTCTTTCTAGCTACTATTTTTCAAGAAGTCGCGGCTGGGTAATAGGATTTATGAGGCAAAGTTTTAAATGTATCAGTGGGATAATATCATCCTGATTCAAATAGCCACTTTGCTGGGTTTGTTTTATTTATTTATTTGTATCATTACTTGTATTTTTTTTTAAAATACCATTTATTTTATAGAAGGCTTTATAATCATTATTTCCCACATTGCTTTGCGTTATTAAATATTTTCTCAACTACGTTGCCTTCACAGGGCTACATGATCATTTTTTTTCTTCATTTATCAAATCATCATTTACAAGAACAGTCTATTCACATGACTTCTCATCCTCTACTGACAAAGTGGCCATTTGAAAGAACAGCCCAATTATTCCTTTTAGTTGAGTCCACACAGGGTGAACTCCCAAGAAATCACCACTGTAAAAGGAGTGGTTAATATTACAAGCAAACAAGGGATAATAAAAATGCCCTCAGGTATAACTTTTATTTGTCTTCTCAGATTCTCCTTAATTCACGCATATGAGTTGAGGCTCTATGACTCACACTTGGCCTGCGAACCAAAGAAATATTGCCTAGTGTTTCAAAACAAGGGAAAAGAACCTCATTATATTCCATTCAATATGTATATTAGTTTCCAGGAGCAATTCTGTACACTGACAATGAACTACCCAAAGAGAAATTAAGAAAATTATCCCATTTATAGCATCAATAAAAATTCCTAGGGATAAATTGAATCACTGAGGTAAAAGATTTATACACTGAAAACTATAAAACATTGATAAAAGAAATTGAAGACAGAAATAAATGGAAAGATGCCTTGTTCTCATGGATTAGGAGAATTAATTAATATTGCTAGAATGTCTATACTAACCAAAGTGATCTATCGATTCAATACAATCTCTATCATAACTCTAATGATATTTTTCACAGAAATAGGAGGAACAAAATCCTTAAATTTGTATGGATTCACAAAAGATTCCAAATAGCCAAAGTAACCTTGAACAAAAATTACAAAGCTGGAAATATCACACTACCTGATTTTAAAATACGCTACAAAGATATAGATCAAAACAGCATGGTACTGGTATTAAAACAGATATATAAGGCAGTGCAACAGAATAGAAAGTCCAGAAGTAAGTCTGTGCATTTATGGTCAACTGGCCTTGACAAACTTTCCAAGTACACATAATGGGAAGTGGATAGATCCTTCAATAAAGGGTGCTGGGAAAATTGGATATTAGCATGCAGAAGAATATTATTGGACCCTATCTCGCTCCATATACAAAAATCAGCTCAATATGGATTAAGAACTTAAATGTACGACAGTAGCTATAAAATATTAAAAGAAAATGTAGGATAAAAGCTTTATGACAATGAACTGAGCAATGACTATTTGACCATGACCCCCAAATCACAGTAGAATAAACTATTCAGCCTTAAAAAAGAAAGTACTGCCATTTGTGACAATGTGGACTGTCACAAATGTAGAGTGCATTAGATTAAATGAAATAAGCCAAAGGCAGACACATAAATACTACCTGATATACCACTTATGTGAGGAATGTAAGAAAGCTGATGTGGGGCGGTGGGTATCAGGGGCTGTAGTGTGGAGGGTGAGGCAGGGTAAATGGGGAGACACTGGTCAAAGAACATGAGGTTCCAGGTAGCAAAGAATGAGTTCTGAGCCGGGTTCAGTGGCTCAGCCTGTAATCCCGTGCTTTGGGAGGCTGAGGTGAGTGGATTGCCTGAGCCCGCAGGTTCGAGACCCGCCTGGACAACGTGGCGAGACCTCATCTCTACAATAAATAAAAAAATTAGCCAGGCGTGGTAGTGCGCATCTGTAGTTCCAGCTACTTGGAAGGCTGAGGTGGAAGGATTGCCGGAGCCCAGCAGGTCGAGGCTGCACTCCAGTCTGGGCGACTGAAGGAGACTCCAACTCAAAAAAAAAAAAAAAAAAAGAATGAGTTCTGGACATGTAGTGTATGGCACGGTGACGATAGTTAATAACATGGTATGCTTAAAAACTGCTAAAAGAGTAGATCTTACATGTTCTCACCACAAAAATATAAGTGTGGCAGGTGATGAAAACATAATTAATTTGATCGAATCATTTCACAACGATCAAATACATCAAATCATTACCTAGTAATATTTATTATTTACTTTTTTATTTGTAAATTCTTCCCTAATAAAGTTTGGGGAAAACAAATAAATCAAATTGGTAATAAAAATCTGACAATGAAAACAACAAAACCAAAGATACTTATGTAGTACATTGCCACATTAGCATTGTCCTTCTATTTCTCCTTACATTGGCTCCATTACTTTTTCTGAAATTATGTAACCTTACTATGGGCTTTTGTCAGATGCTAATATTTCTTTTTTAATTTTTATGAGTACATAGTAGATATATACATTTAAGGGGTGCATGTGATGTTTTGATGCCGGCATATGATGTAATAATCACATAAGGGTCATTGGGATACCCATCACCTCTAACATTTCTCATTTCTTGTGTTAGAAAAATTTTAATTTCAATCTTTTAGCTATTTTTAAATATGCAGTAAATTATTATTGACAGCAGTCATCCTATCGTACTATCAACTATTATATTTATTCATTCTTCTAACTACATTTTCCCACCATTAACTATCACCACTTTTTTCCCTCCTCCTTGCTACCTTTCCCAGTGTCTGGCAACTACCATTTACTCTCTCTCCCCATGAGTTCACTTGTTTTAATTTTTAGCTTCCAAATACGAATGAGAACATACAAGATTTGTCTTTCTGTGCCAGGCACAGAAACAAGAAAATAGTACATCTATTGCCTTTATTCCAGAAATTTGCCCTGAGTATTTTCTGTGTGTTGCCAGCTAGGATGCCACCATGAGTAAGAGCTATCGAGGGTTATCTTCTTAGTAGGCAGCAGAGAGCGGGTTATGGTGTGAAATTAGGGAGAAGCCTGGGGTTTCAGTGAGATACCACAGTCCTGGAACAGTCACAAAGCAAGAAAAATAAGCAGTCTTATACAGTGATTTCTGTTTCTGTTATAGACTATTAGAAAGCAACATTTCTTTTCTGTTATCTAAAGATCATCTAGACAAAATATTGTTTTTCTCATTTAAGAGACAAAATATTGTTTTTCTCATTTAAGATATAAGTGAAGCCGGGCTCGGTGGCTCAGCCTGTAATCCCATGCCTTGGGAGGCTGAGGTGAGTGGATTGCCTGAACCTGCGGGTTCGAGACCCGCCTGGGCAACTTGGTGAGACCTCAAGGTAGCGCGCGCCTGTAGTTCCAGCTACTTGGAAGGCTGAGGCGGAAGGATCGCGGGAGCCCAGCAGGTCGAGGCTGCGGTGGCAGGAGCGTCCACTGCACTCCAGTCGGGGCGACAGAGTGAGACACCAACTCAAAAAAAAAAAAAAAAAGATATAAGTGAAGATGGAGGCACATAGATAATATCAATGACGTCCTACCAATTATTTAACTCTGATACATGGCGTTGTCAAAGAAAGAGATGCTTTTTAGGGACCTTTGTTACTGTGACTTTTTCGCTTTAGACCTACAAGAAAAAATATATATATCTACAGTTACTCAACAAATGTCTATTGAACACCCTTGACGACCTGAAGCGTGGGACAGCACCGTGAGCAAGACAGAGGTAAAATGCTCTCCGCATGGACTTATATTCTGGGGCAGCTTACCTTACAGGTAGCAAAATGCTGCCATTGCTGCTCTGGTTATTACTATTCGGTCAAATCAGAAAACGATGGCAGAGTTTTCTCAAAGAAAAAAGAATCTGCTGTAATAAATCACATAACTGGTCCCTGCTAACCACATCCGATCAATTTTATCTCCACACTGTCCTAGGTTCTCAGGGAGACCCTTGCCTCCCTATTTCGGGCCTTCTGCTGCCTTTGCAGAATCTCTTCTTCTCATTCACCAAAACTCACCTGGCTTGGATAGCTTTATTTATTTATTTTGTCTCAATACCTTTACAGATGAGTGCCTTAAAAATTTTAATAAAACACATGTATATCATATTCTCAAATAAGATTGTTATTTCTTTCAAAGGGACTTGTATTGAAAAGAGAGAAAAGATATTTTTAGGCTATATATTATCTACACATTTAAGACAGAGTTTCTCATCAAAGGTATTTTGCTAACTGTGGTCTGCCCTTATTAAATCGCTTCTTTTTCCACATGTATGTAGTCTGAGCCTTAAAACGTGGTTTATTTTCATGACTGTATGATTGCTAGTGATTATTTGAATTGAGTTGTTGCATAGATGGGTATCAATTGATCAACCAAAAGAAATACTGTATGTGGGAGAATTTTTTACTAAGTGAGCAGATTCAGGCAAATCCTGATTTTATGAATTTCTGAGTTTCCATCTTTTCCAAGATTACCAGAGACTGGATGATTATTTTTCTTAAGAAGATTTGAATTGGCCTTATTTCTAGATTTTTTTCCATTAAAGTAGAAGCTACTAAATGAATTGTTGTACATTGCACTCCATGTGACCCTTACTTACACTCTCCTCAGACTTCCTAAGACTTAGTAATGCTTTCAGAGCAAAGATCAATGTTAATTGACATGCCGGGCATAAAAAGCATTGTAATTATCCAGGTTGTAAGAAGCTGAATGTGTATAGAGCTTATGTTATCATTTCGTTAACAGTTTGACAAGACATCGTTCAGACTTTCAGAAAGCATTGAAATGAACAGTCATCACAGTCTGTGAATTGCATTGTTATTGATAAACGATTTTTCAAGCTACATGCTCAAACCATCTTTATGTTAGGAAGTGCCCCCAAGAGTCTTTTCTTCTAGGATCTAGTATGTTTTCTGAGATATGCAATTCAATTCTAATTCTCTTATAGTTTGATGTTGAATATTTTGGGGATGCTTTTCTATGACATCCTAGATCTTTACATCGAAAAACTAATCCATCTTTATTTTTGAGTTGGCGTCTCACTCCTTGTCACCCAGGCTGGAGTACAGTGACATGCTCCCGGCCACCGCAGTGTCGACCTGCTCTGCTCAGGTGATCATTCTGCCTCAGCCTTCCAAGTAGTTGAAACTACAGACGTATACCACCACATCCTGCTAGTTTTTGTGATTTGTTGTAGAGACGAGGTCTTACCAAATTGCCCAGGCTGGTCTCAAACCCCTGGGTTCAAGCAATCCTCTCACCTTGGCCTCCCAAAGTGCTGGGATTACAGGCTGAACCACCACGTCCGGACTAAATAATCCATCTTATTTGCCACAGTCAAAATGACATGTGCAGTCATTTAAAAGACACGGTCTACGTAAATGGTTTCTATGAACCATTCTGAATGGTATAAAACTAAGGATTCCCTATTGGTTTAGATTATGATCTTTGAAATCAGAGTGCCTTGTCTGGAAAACTGGATCTTTTAATTTCCCAACATAACCTCTTTGTGCCTAAATTGCCTCCTTTGTAAAAGACGTAATGATAATAACAGAACTTACCACATAAACAAGTTAAATATGTGAATTATTTAGATGTGTACCTGGAAATATAAAAATTAAGTACTGGCTTGTTATTATTACTATTTATAATTATAATTTTACATTGTAGAGGCCTCTGTTGCAATTGGCCCTGATACCTAAGTATCATGGGACACAGTATGAATGAATTTTTAAAAATGGGTTTACTTGAGTAGGATTACTCGAAATGCTTACTTTGCTCATATTCGTTACTGACAATTAACTTTAATGTGATGGTTGGAGCTATGTTTTCCATGCAAAAGGTCCATCCACTTAACTTGCAGATAGCACCTCTTATATAAACTCAACGTAAGCCCTCTTAATACCGGGTTTCCATGTCTTTATTTTCAGTACTCTTTCACATGTACAGTCCAATGACCCTATCCTTAACTGTCCATTTTCTCTCATACTATATGTGATAGCCATGGCAACATACCTCATGGATCTCCAACTGCAGAAACATAAAGGGCCCAGGGCCCCAGCTACTGGGCTTTGAATTCCATCACCTCATTTGCACTGAGGCCACAACACTCATGGGCTGCTCTCACCCAGTGACTGAATTCTGCTGGGGTACTACGGCTTCCGCTTCTGAATCTGCTTACTGGGAGACAGGCTGCTCCGTTAGCTCAAGACTTTTCTTTGGCTCGAGTTCTTCATGATGGCCTTGCTGAAACGTCTTTAGACGGCCCATAACCCACCTTGCCTCCTTCGCTTCTTCATTCAGGATCAGACTGGACTGAACTAGATCAACAATTCCCAGCCCCCGTTCCTGTTTTCTCTCACACAGGTATGCCCCCTAACATATCCTTGCTCATTTGGTCCTTCCTTGGCATTTATTTCTTGGGGGACTGCGAAAAACAAAGTCACTGCAGGTCTGAGTAGTAGGAAATGGGCATGCTACCCAGGCCTTTTAATGCCAACCTCCACAGTCATGTTGCTTACAGGATTTGCCTCCTATAGAGTAACAGTCATTATCATCATCCCCTGTTTCTCTGTCACCAATGACTTCTCAGTGTGTATTCCACATGTGAACTAAGTTTTATGGAATCCACAAAGAAGTGCAATTGTGGATTACTTAAGTGCTCTGTATAATGCTTTAAAGCACACACATACACAAACACACACACACACACACACACACCACACAAAACAACAACAACAACAACAACCACAAAGTACATACAGTCACTTTGGCCTAGACCTAGCTTTGAAATGACATAGCATGGCACAGGGATATATATCCTAGTTTATTTATCCCATGTATTTAAACTTCTTTTTAATGCTTTTCTCATTCGGCCAAGGAGTGAATGATGCTTTTGCAGAAATTTATTTAATTATTAATGCAACTAACACATTGCTATTAACCCAAATGATTCTTCTGTTACTTGAAGAGAAAGCTAAAAGAAAAACTGTCTTTCACAATAGTTCTTAGACATATAATAAATGTAGCAAACATAAGAAGTCCAGACATGCTCCTACTTTTACTACTCAGACCTGTGTGTCCCACAATTTTCTTCTCAGTAGACTCCAAAATTCATTTAACAAGCCAAAAGTTTGGGTTTCCTCTTTGACCACTCTCTTTTGCTCACTTTCCACATCCAAACTATCAGCAGATACTGACTACTCTTTCTTCAAAACATGCACAGTACGACCACATCGTAATAACTGTCCACTGCCAAGTTGGTCCCATTACTTCCAACCTCCCTCCAGAGTCCTAGCTGGTCTTGCGCTTTCATACTTCCTATAACAGTCTATTCTCCATGCAGCAGCCAGAATTAGCCTGAAAATGTATGTTACCCATGGGCAGAGGCATCTCTGCTTGTGTCCCAGTTCATGTAGAATAAATCTTCAGCCCTCATCAGGATGCCAGGGTCTGCATGGCCTGGCCTTTGCTCCACTCTCTTCTGGCCCTATTTTCGATTTTCTCCTTACCCAGTTTACTCAGCTCCAGACACACAGATTTCACACTTTCTCCTATGTTTTATGTTTACTCCTGCCTTGGGGACTATCAAACAAGTTTCCCAGACCAACAGATCTGAAATTGCATTTCCTTTCAAACACAATCCCCTTATTCTGATTTCTTTTTCTTCAGTTGTTTTACTTCCTGACAATTTATGTACAGTTTTCCAATAAGCCTTATTAAGAGATGCATTAAAAAAAAACTGAAGAAATCCAGATGGCCACTGTGGAGGAGTCGACTTGCTCTTGCTGATCAAGGCAGAGAGTAGGGACCCAGCAGATAATGGTTGAAGAAACCCCAAACACTTTTGGATGGGTGAGGCACTCTGCATCCAGCAAAGGCCTCTTTGAACACATAGAGACCAGAGGGCAATGGAAGACACAGGAATCTGGGCTTCCCACCCCCTGTCATGCACCAGGCTCAAACAGGAACTGAAGCCCTGCCCAGTGAAAGAGAGTGGCTCAGTGAACCTAAGATGCTTTGAGCTGGTTCACCCATTCTGAGCTGTGAGCAAGTCGCAGTTCCCACACAGAAGTTCTGGCCAGAGAACAGTGGTGGGAATCTGGAACCCAAGTGGAATGGGGAATAAAACATGAGCTCAGTCAGCCACTGTAAGTGCGGCTCCTGCGAGTGGAGCTTGGTGGCCAGCACCCAGGCAGGAAAAACCTGCCTGCGAAGAAACCTACCTGACCCACTGCCATCCCTTGGTGGCCATCTTCCCAGAGAAAGATTAGAAAGAGACACCTCCAAGCACTGCATGCCTGCAGGGCAGATCCCTCCTCCCACTCCTGTAGCAGGAAAATCACTCTTTTTCAAGAGCAGAGTGTGGTATTGAACAGGAAAGGAGCAACTTAGAGGTATTTAAAAGATTTCTTGGTGGGAAGGCTTCAGGGCTGCAAACTGAAGAATGCAGATGGTGGGGTGTAGAGTAACCCCCAGCCAGAGAGTGGTAGCAGCAGGGGCTGAAAACTAACCCAAATAGATTAATAGCATGAGAGAAAATCTACGGTATAGAAACTGACCATGGGTGTGAGGAGGGTCTGGGGGGAGGAGAAGGATCAGAAGCAAATGCCCCTCCCTCTCTCACTGGGTGAACTATATTGAACCACAGAATGGGCCCTAGTAGAGAGGGCCCTTTACTAGCTTCACAGCAACAAAACCAAAGTGGAATTATAGAGAGGGAAGAAAGGCCTGTCACAAACAAGAAAAATCAATGAAGAAAAATAGACGACCTTCAGAGTCCTAAACAGACAGCGTCCAAAAATCAGCTATCAGAGAACAAACAATGGAAATTCCCCAGAACGACCTGCCCCAGCTGACAGTCACCAAAATCAGAGAAAGGATGGCAAAATGAACAGAGAAAACCAAGAGATAATGCCTATCACAAAAGTGCATGAAAGCACTTAAAGAGTTAAGAGAGCACAAGGAGCATTCACAAAGAAACTCCCTATGAGCCACATGACAAGGATAATCTCTAACATTTAAATAATCAATTTGAATGTGAATAGACTAAATGTACCACTCAAGAGACACAGAGTGGCAAACTGGATAAAGAAGCATAATCCAACAGTTTGCTGCCTCCAGGAAACTCATCTCACTGCAAAGGAAACCCACGGGCTCAAAGTTGGTTGCTGGAAAATGGTATCTTTCAGGCAAATGGAAAATAGGAAAGAGTAGGTGTAGCTCATCTAATATCAGACAAAGCAGACTTCAAACCATCAAAAGTTAAAAAGAACATTGAACAATACAAAATAATGATAAAAGGCTCGATTCACCAGAAGAAAAAAAAATCTATTTTAAACACATATGCACACAAAATAGGAGCACTAGGTTTTATAAAACAAGTACTAAGTAAACTAATAGAGGACATTAACTCTCACACAATCATAGTTGGAGACCTGAATACCCCATTAACTGCTTTATATGGATCATCAAGGCAAAAAACAAACAAGGAGATCCAGAATTTTATCTTGGTGCTCACGAAAATGGATCTAATAGACATCTATAGAATACTTCACTCAATATCTATAGAGTATAGATTCTACTAATCAGCATATGAAACATATTCTAATATCAATCTCATTCTCAGATATAAATCAAATGTGAACAAATTTCAAAAGATCAAAATAATACCATGCATCTTCTCAGATCACGGTGGAATAAAAATAAATATTGGCACCACCAAAATACCCCCCCAAAGAAATTAACACTAAACAACATGCAAAACACACTAAACACAGAAATCAAGACAGAAACACAAATTTTCTGGAAGCAACCAAAAACAAAGACACATCTTAGCAGAGTCTCTAGGATAACATGAAAACAGTGTTAAGAGGGAAATTTAACTCTTCCTGAAGGATATACAGCTACTGGTATAACTTAAATAAAACTGGTTTTCATCACACAAAAAAAGAGGAAAATTTACAGCATTGCACATAAACATTAAGAAAACAGAAAGATTACAAGTAAACAGCCTAATGTCATACCTAAAGGAGCTGAAAAGGGAGGATCACCATAATCCTAACTTCAGCAGAAGAATCCAGATCACCAAACAAAAATCATAATTGCAGGATATAGAAGACAAAAATATCATAGATAGGATCAATAAGACCCAAAAAAATAGTTCTTTGAGAGGTTAAATAACACTGATGGACTGCTGGTCAGACTGACTAAAAAGAAAAAAAGAGAAGAAAGTCCAAATATTCATAGTTAGAAATGCAATAGGTGAAGTCACAACTCATCCTAAAGAAATACAAAAGATTATCAAAGATTACTATGAACACTTGTATGTAAATAAACTGGACAACATAAAAAAAGGAGGACTTCTTGATATCACAATGTCCCAAATTGAAAAAAGAAAAGGTTGAACAGGCCAATAACAACCAGGAAATTGACTCAGTCATAAGAAATCTCCCCAACCAAAAAAAGCCCTGGTCCAGAAGGCTTCCCAGATAAATTCTACAAGACATTCCAGGAGGAGCTGATACCAATCTAATTGAAAGTATTCCAGGCAATTGAGAGCAATGGAATTCTCCCAAAACGATTCATTTTATGAAGCTAACATCATACCGATACCCAAACTGGCAAAGACCTAACCAGGAAAGAAAATTACAAACCAATCTCTTTGGTTAACATAGACATAAAAATTCTCAACAAGATTTTAGCAAATCTCATCAAACAACACATCTCAAGGATCATTCATCATGTCTAGGTGGGCTTCATTGCTGGGATTCAAGGCTGGGTCAACATTTGCAAGACCATAGACATAATTCAGCACATTAACAGATGTAAAACTAAGAACCAAATGATTATATCATTGGACACAGAAAAAGCATTGGACAAGATCCAGCATCCTTTCTTGATAAAAACCCTTGAGCACCTAGGCCTAGAAGAAACATTGCTCAAAAGAGTAAGAGTCATGCATAATAAACCCACAGCCGACATTTTACTCAATGGGCAGAAGCTGGAAGCAGTCCCCCCAAGGAAGAGAACAAGACAAGTGTGCCTATTCTCACCCCTTCTGTTCAACATAGTGCTGGAAATCCTCACCAGAGCCATCAATCAAGAAAAGGAGATCAGGGGAATCCAAATGGGAAAAGAGGAAGTTAAGCTATTCCTCTTTGCAGATAATATGATCGATACCTTCAAAACCCTAAGTCTTTGATCCATTTAGAGTTGATTTTTGCATATGGTAAAAGATGGGGTCCAGTTTCATTCATTTGCATGTGGTCAGAGAGTTTTCTCAGCACCATTTTCTAAATATGGTCTCCTTTCCTCAGTGATTGTTATTGATG
>CAUYQG010096074.1:0-14484 GCA_963574415.1 Tarsius wallacei
AAAAAAAACCAAGAAAACTAAACACACACACATATGTGTAGCACAAAGTATATAGAGGAGAAAAACAGAAAGACCAGAGGAAAAGAAAAAAAAAAAGTGATTCAGGTAAACCCTCACACATATATTGACACACACCTTAAATTATAAAAAAATGAATATAAAACCCACAAAAACTAAAGAGCAAAAACCTACAACAACAACAAAATCAAAAGATAAACACTCAATCATTCACATACACACATAAACAGAAAATGACATTTAAAAGAAGAAAGAAATAGAAAAAGAAAAAAAAAATGGGGGGATGCAGTTCAAACCCTCACATACACATTCATGCACAAAAGAAAAATATTTTAAAAATAAATGAGCTAACAGTCAAAAACATTTTAAAAATCAAAAAATAATTGAAAATAAAAAACAAAACAAGACAAAACAAAAAAAAACCTGCCCTCTTTTTGCAGGCTCTGTAATTGTTCCTGTTATCAATTCTCTCCTGCAGATCTACTTCTTTCACTCTCTCCTCAGGGAAGGAAGCAGGGAGAAATGAGGGGCAGTGGAGGTGGGTGGGACTGCAGTCCTCCCCTCCCACACTCCTATGGTTAGGGAGATCTTTTCTCATGAGTATGTATGGGATTGTCTCTTCCCCAAGTATATATTCTCCCTGGGGGTGCCCCAGTCATGTTTATCCTGGAATGGAGTTCTCCAATTGAGACGACTTCCAGGCTCTGCCTGGGTTTGTCCCTCTCAGTTGTGGCCTAGCTGTGTGGGTCTGACGTTCAGGGGATTGCTGGGGAGGAAGAGGTTTGGGTCAGCCCCAGACTCACCATTGATCTCTTTGGAGTTCTTCCTCATTGTTTTCTGGCCACGCCCTTTGTCTCACAGCTGGATCAGTGTAGGGGGTGAGGCGTCTGGAACTCAACACTGGTCAGGTCCTTCTGAAGTTTGTGCTCTTAGGTTAGTCCCTCTGGGTCACGTTCAACCCGAGTAGTTGATCCACCAGTCACAGAGATCGGGTCTGTTGCTCTGTGGTGAGCAAGTTGGAGCACTTTTCTACCCCACCTTCAAGATGGTGGTGGGGTGCCTCTCTTGTCCTCTTTGGTGGGAAGTTGCCTCTGTACTCCCTCTGCAACCCCTGGCAAAGCCCTGCCAGGTGCTGAAGTGGTGAGGCAATGCCAGGATCCGGCAGTCTCTCTCCTGTTTCAGTGATGTGGGAGAACCTGGGGCAATAGTTTCTCCCACCTGCTTTTTCAAGGGAAAACTTTTGTCATTTTAAATAAAACAATGGCGCTCTGCTTCTGTGACCTGGGAAGAGCCAGGGACGAAGTAGCAAAACTGCAGCATCAGCTGTTGCACCAAGGGCCTGACCACCCTCTTATGAGCCCCACTTAGACAGTTTCTCCCAGCATTTTCTTCCCAGGGAGGGTTTGTTGATTTAAAAAAAAAAAAAAAAGAAAAAGAAAATGGTATTCAGCTTCTGCATCCTGTGAAGGGCTAGGGTCCAAGCCCAGCCACTGTGGCACCAGCCGCCGTACCAGGAGAGTCCTGGCCGCCAGCCCCCTAGCCCTCACTCAGTCGGCCACGCACACGCCCACTCGCTCGCCAACATGTGCACAGAATTTTCCATACACTCGCTCACTCACACCAGGACTCGCACAGTCCAGCTGGCTCGGCCGTCATCTTCCCGACCTCCTCCCCCTGACAGCAATTTTAAAAGATAAATTTCCATCCAGTATATAAATATGAAGTCTGTATAATCAGAATCATTTTGTCTTCCCATGTCTCACAGCTCCAAAGAAGAGATTGTATTAATTTTAAAAATAGGTAATGTCAACAAACGTTTTCAATTCATTAATTGCTAATGGTTTCAACCGTGGAAGATCTCTT
Organism: Tarsius wallacei; assembly: GCA_963574415.1. Classification (NCBI taxonomy): domain Eukaryota; kingdom Metazoa; phylum Chordata; class Mammalia; order Primates; family Tarsiidae; genus Tarsius; species Tarsius wallacei. The sequence goes on from CAUYQG010096074.1 coordinate 1,882, forward strand.
GAGCCATCTCCTTTCAGATGGAAGGCACAGTGATTGAAATGGACTGATGGGGGAGAGACAGTTGGTGAACAATAGCAAAGAGTTTAATTATTTTTCATCGTGGAAGAAGACGAGGCTGGAGGTCGATGGTAGCATAGAAGCTTTTACAGAGCTTTCTGAGATGGGAAATGGGACCACTTCCGGATACAGTATCTTGTTCACTGATGTGAATGCTCACACAGCGGGGTGGTCTTCATGAGGTCAGAAACCTCATGAAAGGAAAAGAAGCTAAATGACAGGAGTGAGAGAGGGGTGAGAGTTTAGAAAATCAAGAAAATATCAAGGGTTAAAAATATTTCTTCTGCAGGTAGAAACACCAGCTCCTGAGCTCACCCCAGGTGAAGGATTTGGATCACTTATCTTGAAATCCATTGCCACAGCAGGGAATCATAGAACTCTGCACATTCCTAGGTCTGTGCCCTCCAAAACTCCAGAGACACTGCCACAGAAGAGCTGTTTGCTGGGGTCTCCCATCTTCTGCTTGGTAGGTTCACATTACCTGCTGTCAGCAGTAATGCTGCTGTCTTTAACCTAGGACAAAGGGGGACCCAAAAAACCCCGAAATTCATTTATAAAAAATTGTGTATTTATTCTTGCGTGTTTAAACTTTAGTCACCTTCAAAGGACTCTCCATATGATGCAAAACACCAATCAAGATGCTTTTTCCGCTGCTCAAAACAGTGTTTGAACTCCTCAATTTTGATGCCTTTTAGTGCTTCTGCCTTTTTTTGTTTCACCACTTCCACATCGGCAAAATGTTTCCTTTTGAGAGCTTTTTTCATCTGGGGGAAAAAAGGGCACAATTTTTGGTCAAAAACTGAACACTCAGCGTGGTGTGGGCAGGTGCACTCATAAATCACTCATCATGAGATGAGCAAACGCATTGAAAGAATCTCCAAAAAAAATTCACTGAAGTCAAACCCAGCCTCTCACAAGAATGCTAGCAGGTACTTTGATGCTGATGGGCTCCTAGAACACTTCACTGGAGGGGGAAGCCTGTACTACAGGAGGCCTAATTTCCAAAAAATAATTCCAGCTTTTTGAGGCTCCCCCTTGTATTCCCTAATTTTCTGAGAATAGTTTTACTGTGACCCTTTTTTTCAGTCTGATGTTGACACACAATTGTTCAAACAAATCATTGTTCCATCTTGGTTGACTTGTTTGGTCAGAAAGCAAGCTCACATATATTCCATGCTATCACTCTGCAGGGAAAAAAAAAGCAAATGTGTGACATTGTGTTTTCATGCTAATAAGCATTAAGAAATTCATGCTAGGAGGCTCTCCAGCTGAGAGTAAATGAGTGGATATAAATACACATTTCAGTTATGTGGCAAAAATATCAATTGTAAACCGAATAGCCATTCTCTTTTTCTTTTGCAATTTTTTTATCAGTATAATCCCAGTTTTGTCTAGAGCAGCAACATTCCCAGTTAAAAATACTCACCACCTCCAGACTTTTTTTGCAGCCAGGTGTAGCCTATGACATGGTTCACAACACAAACCCCTGTTTGGTAAAACCACTGATGTTGAATGACTCTCTTGTATGCAACCGAACCCAATTCTAACTGACATAAACAAGGAGGCCACCTATCTCTTTGTACACAACTCAACCTAAACCACAAGACACTATTAAACAAGAAGATGCTAAAATATCTTGCAAAACACTCTCCAACATGCCACCAAAGGCAATAACACACATCTAGAAGCTGAGAGGAAAACCAGTATGTATGTATATCTCTCTCTCTATATATATATATGCTCTATGTATGCATACGCACACACAAACACACACACACACGTCAATAAATGAGTGTTCCTCTAAGACCAAGCCATTCATGGTTGTTTTCAAAGTTCAAGTCTTATTGGAAAAGCAGACCTGGAACCCTGAACTTAAATAAATGTCTTTACCCATCTGAAGGGCAAGCCAGTTTCAAGGGCCAAGTTGAAATCGACTCCAATCTCTCCTTTGTTTTGGGGACATGGAGTATGCATATCTCCTGTAGCCACTTCATTCATTAACATTAGTCGAGCATCAACTCTGGGCCAGATACCGGGCTAGGCCCAAGAATATCAGAGTAACCTCTCTTCAGAAAATCCAATTCCATGTCACATATGAGTACGGCTAGCTTGGACTAGAGCTTTCAGGATATTTATTTGTCAGGTGTAAGTTTTTTGATGGGTAAAGTGCAGTAGTGATGGTGTGGCCTGTAATTTGGTTTTGTTGTTGTTTTTGCTGTTGTTTGCTGAGTGGGGTCTCACTCTGTGCCCAGGCTCTAGTAACGTGGCATGCTCACGGTTCCCTGCAGCCTTGACCTCCTGGGCTCGGGTGATCCTCCTGCCTCAGCATCCCTAGGACCTGGGGTTACAGGCATGAACTCCCATGCCCAGCTAATTTTTCATTTTTTATTTATTTAGTGTGTGTGTGTGTGTGTGTGTGTGTGTGTGTGTGTGTGTGATGACAAGGTCTCACTATGTTGGCCAGGCTGGAAAGCAACCTATCGCCGAAACAGGATTTTCTTTTGGGTCAGACAGTCCATAACTTCTAAAATAATCTAGATTTGTAAAGTTGCTTTAATCAGTTCTTAGTCTTCCTTTTATAAATTCTAAACTCCTAAATGTGTCTAGGGTTTGGCTCCAAAAATAGTTTCCATTTCTCTCCCTAGTTAGAAACAACATAAAAACGGGAACGCTGGGTTCAAAGCGCATTAATCACGCACGTCAAGAGATGCCCGGAGATGGCTGGTCTTCACACCCTTTCTCCCTCTCACAGGAAATCTGGCAGCACGTCATCAGCAGTGGGCACTTGCTAATTGCTTTCCTCTGTGTACTCTACAACAGTGTTTGTCACTATAGTGATCCCCTGAAAACTGAGCCGGTAGGCCAGCCAGGACTCCTTCCTCCTCCGAGCAGGCTAAAATTAACTGCTCATTATGAAGTGCTACGGGAAATCGACTCATGTGTCTTGTCCAGGAGCAGGCGCAGAAATCCGTCACTGCTTAACGATGTGGACCACGAAGTCTCTGTGTTCAACGCTAGGCCCGAGCCCTCCCTCGAGCCTGGGTGATCTGAGCTCCCCACCCCGGAGAACCATCGTTGACAGCAGTGTTCTGACTCAGTTCTAAGTGATTGCCGCTAAGCATGCTGGCACTTGTCTGCCTTGGCTGTTTTTAGGAAATTCAGTGCAAGGGTCCCAGCATAACCCCATGTAAAATAAGTTTGTGGAAATTAAGGGACACTTACTTCAAGTGCACGTTAACACCCACGGAGCTAGTAAGCCACCAGAAAGGAATTCCAAGTCCTCTCTGGAGGTGGATATTATTGGATCATGATGATGAATTTGCATACAAAGTCCCAGACGTTCTGCTTTCCACTCACTGTTTATATGACTTGGCAGACATTCGAAAGTTAATGACAGGACTTCTGCTTCTGGGAAGATGGAGTAGGTATGCTTTTCCTGACTCCTCCTACCGAGTACAACTAAAAACGATGGGCTTTCCACATAAAACACGGGACGGTGCAGAGAAGAAGCCAGACTGGCTGGAGACCTGAGGGTGACACAATGTTGAGAGTCCTGGGTTTTGCTTTTGCCTCATGGAGCTGAAGAAGCTGGCAACCTGGAAATGCCAGCAGGTACAGGCAAACAGAAAACTAACAGAACTTGAGTCTGTCTAGGCAAGGGACCAGGAAAGAGACATCCTATCAAGACAGAGAACTTTTAAGAAATAATCTCCTTGCCCAAGCCAGACACCACAGAAATAACAACGGCCCCACCCTCCCACCATGCCAACAAAAGCCAAGCGGGAGCCTAGATGCCCACTCTCCCTGTGCTGTAAGGAGGTGCCCTGTCTACCTCATCCCCTAGCCCCGAGGTGGAGTCAGTGGAGACCACATGGGGAGCACGGACTTCACTCCCACCTGGCACTGATGAAGTGCTCCTCTCTCTGCCAGCTGGGGTGGTGTCACAGAAGGCCTAGTAGAGAGTCAGGAATGTCACATGGCCCAGCAGTAAGGAGGCCATCTTCTGCCATGGTGTCAGAAGAGGCCTCATGGGGAGCGGTCCAACCCCTCACGGCCAGGAATGTGTCAGCGAGGCCTAGGGAGGAACTGGAGCTCCCAGCACCCTCGCCCGGAGCAATGAGGAGCGAGTGGAGACAGAATGGGAAACCTGGACTTTCTATCCGCCCTACCCCCAGCAGTTTCTGAGGAAGCACACTAAAACGAAGGTTTCAACAAGATTTTGAGTCTCATAGCATCACACTCAAGCAGTCAGGTTTCAATCTAAAACCACTCGATGTACCAGGAACTCAGAAGACTTCAGACTGAATGACAATAGAAAATCAATGCATAGCAATGCTGAAATGACACAGATATCAGAACTATCTGACAGAGACTTTAAAGCAGCAAACACAAAAATACTTCACTGAGCAGATACAAACATGCTTAAAACCAATGAAACAAACACCATCTTAGCAAAAAAAATAGAAAATCTCCACAAGAAATAGAAAAAAATATCAAATTTTAAAAAACTGAAAAGTAGAGCCAAAACGAAAAACTCCACGGATGGGCTCCACGGCAGAATGGAAGGGGCCAATGAGCGAATCAGCAAACTGGAGGACTGATCTGCAGAATTTCCCAACCTGAATAACAAATAAAAGGTTTCTTCATCCCTCAGATGAAGAAAAACTAAGGTCAGAAACAGAAAAGAAAGAGTAAAAGAAGAGATCTTAGGACAGTAGGAAGGAGGGACGAACACAGTGAGCAAAACTATGGGTGAATACAGCAGTATTTCCTTCTCTTCTCGTCTTCTAAATTATGTTGCACAGTTGACATAAAAATTCTTTTTTTAAAAGTGAGATATCGTTTTATTTTTATAATTTTTTTGTTTTTAATATAAATATTTTTTATTTTAAGTATACAATTCAGGATTAGGTATACAGATGTTCATTACGCAGGTACCCTTGTTGATGAGGTGTGCCCCTCCCTCCCCTGGCAGTTTCCCACTACTGCCAATCCCACCCCTGCCCTCCCCTGGCAGTTTCCCACTACTGCCAATCTCTTTCTTATTGTATTACAACAGTTGTTCTAGGTCTGCTTGTTAGTGAGAACATGTGATAATCGGTTCTTTGTTTCTGTGATAAATCACTCAGTATTATAGCCTCTAAGTCCATCCAAGTTGCTGCAAAGTTCATAATTTTGTCCTTCGTTATGGCTGTGTAATATTCCATCATGCATATCACACTTTTTTTAAGAAAGCAAGGTTTATTGAGAGGACAGAAAAGCTCCCACAGTGGGAGGGGACCTGAGGGGGTTGCCTCACCTTTTTTTTTTTTTATCAAATCCTCTTTCAATGGACACCACCGTTGGTTCCATATTCCTGAGATTTTACCAAAGTCCTTTATCAGTGCAAGGAAGTTTTTGACAGATTCTTTTGGGCTTTCAAGGTATAGAATCATGTTATCTGCAAAGAAGGATAATTTAACTTCTTCTTCTTTTCCTGTTGGAATACCCCTGATTTCCTTCTCCTGTCTGATTGCTCCAGCTAGGACTTCCACTACTATGTTGAACAGTGGAGGTGAGAGTGGGCATCCTTGTCTTGTTCCAATTGTCAAGGGAAATGGCTCCAATTTCTGTCTGTGTAGCAATGTGTTGGCTGTGGGTTTCTCATAGATGGCTCTTACTATTTTGATGTATGGTCCATCCATGTCTAGATGTTTGAGGCATTTTTTTCAAAAAAGGATGCTGGAATTTATCAAAAGCTTTTTCCGGTTGACACAAAAATTCTAACAGTCTGATACATAGGAAATGTATAAGACAAGTGTATTATAAAAAGGAGACTAAAGGGATATAATTGAAAGTAAGGCTTCTTTTGGGGAGGGGTATTTCTCTCTTTTTTAAAAATTCCTTTTCCAGTTTTATTTTAAAGATGTGGGGTACAATTCAGGAGTAGGTACATAAGTGGTCATTGTACAGGTGGCGTTGGGTCCTCCCTTTAGTCCCCACTTCACCTGGTTTGAGATCAGGTACTCTTTTTGATGCAGTGTGCTCCCCTCATCCCTCCCCTGGCAGTGTCTCACTACTGCCAATGCCTTTCGTAGAGTATTATGGTAAATGTTCAGGATCTGCTTATGAGCGAGAGCATGCAGTACTCCATTCTTTGTTTCTGCGATAGATCACTGAGTATTATAGACTCTTAACCCATTCATTGCTGAGAAACCCATATTTTTGTTCTTCTGTATGGCTGCACAGTATTCCATTGTGTATTTGTACCACACTTTTTTAATCCAGTCCAGCTTCGATGGGCAACATGATTGGTTCCATGTTTTTGCTATTGTGAAAAGTGCTGCAATAAACATGCATGTGCAGGTTTCTTTTTTGTAGAATGCTGTTGTTTCTTCTGGGTATATTCCCAGAAGGGGGATTGCTGGGTCATATGGAAGGTCGAATTTTAGATCTTTTCGAAATCACCACTGTTTTCCACATAGGCTGTACTAGTTTACTCTCCCACCAACAGCGTAGAAGTGTTCCCCTTTTTCCGCATCCTCTCCAGCGTCTGTTGTTTTTTGAGTTATTAATGAAGGCCATCTTGACTGGAGTTAGGTAGTATCTCAGAGTGGTTATGATTTGCATTTCTTTGATGATTACCGAAGCTGAGCATTTTTTCATGTGTCTGTTGGCTGCTCATAAGTCTTCATTTGAGAAGTGTCTATTCATATCTTTTGCCCACTTTGTAATAGAGCCGTTTGGTTTTTTCCTTTCAGCATATTTGAATTCCTTGTAGATCCTGGATGTCAGGCCTTTGTCAGATATATAGCTGGAAAAAATTTTATCCCATTCTGTGGGCTGTCTCCCCACTCTCTTGACGGTTTATTTTGCTTTGCAGAAGGTTTTCAGTTTGAGGAGGTCCCACTTGTCTATCATATCTCTTATGGCATGGGAATCTGGGGTTTTGGTCAGTAATTGGTTGCCTATTCCAATTTCCATAAGGGTGTCTCTGCGTTTTCGAAGATTCTTATAGTTTGAGGTTTTACGTATAGGTCTTTGATCCATTTAGGGTAGATTTTTGTGTTTTTGTGTATGGCGATAGGTAGGGGTTCTGTTTCAACCTTCTGCATGTGGTCAGCCAGTTTCCCCAGCACCATTTACTGAATAGGTTTTCCTCTCCCCAGTGGTTGTTGGTGGAGGCTTTGTTGAAGATTAGTTGGTTAAGAAATTGATGTTTTACCTCTGGAATCTCTATCTTGTTCCATTGATCTATATGCCTGCTCCTGTATCAATAGGCTGTTTTGATTATTTTGGCCTTATAATAAAGTTTAAAGGCTGGAAGTGTGATGCCTCCTTCTTTGTTTCTTTTACTAAAGATTGTTTTAGCTATTCATGGTCATTTATGCTTCCATATGAATTTCTGTATTGTCATTTCCAGGTCTGAGAAGAATGATGATGGTAATCTAATGGGTATTGCATTGACTCTGCAGATTGCCTTTGGTAGGATGGACATCTTTAAAATTTTGATTATTCCAATCCATGAGCATGGACTATTTTTTCCATTTTTTGTGGCTTCTTTGATTTCTTTCAGCAGTGCTTTGTAGTTTTCATTGTAAAGTTCTTTCACTTCTCTGGTTTGGGAAATGCCAAGGTATTTCTCGTGTGTGTGTATGTGGGTGTGTGTGGGTGTGTGTGTGTATGTGTGTGTGTGTGTGTGTTGCTATTGTGAGTGGGATTGTGCTTTTTATTTGCTTCTCTGCTAGTTTGTTTTTAGAGATAAGGTCTCTAAAAGTCATTCTCACCAGCAAAATAACAGACCAGTAACACCGAAAATGTTATATAAAAAGATATGCTTAAAAGCACTGTAAATAAATCTAAATGGAATTCTAAAACAATGCTCAAGTAACCCAAGGGAGGAAAAACAGGGGAGGAGGTTTATTATAGGCTGAAAAAAGGCCATTTTGTCTCTATTAAAACAGTCCTTTTAAAAGTCCTGAAAACTATTCTTTTGTAGCTTAGTTGGGCTCAACGTAAAAGCATCTTAGATTCAAAAGTGTACATTTTTCCTATTCACGTCCCCCTTCTCTTCTCCTAGCCTGACTGGCCAGTCTTATCTAGTAAGTTATCGCTGGTGCTGAAGAAGAAACAGCCAGAAAGTCAGACCACCTAATAATTAGGAGAGAGGTACAGAGCCAGCAGAAGTGTGTCTGAAAGCTTGGAGTATGCATTGCCCACCTTCACTCCATCTGTGAGTACAAAGATATTGGACTATTATGGGCCAGGGCTCTGGGAATAGATGAATGTTACAATTGTGTTTTAAAACACTTTAAAGCTATCATTTTAAATGCTGTAATTTTCCCTTCCTCCCAAATGTTGCAACTGTCTGTCCTTCCTCTAAAAAAAAAAAAGCTGTTCTTAAAAATTGTAAGTTCCAAAATATTATCTAAAATGTCAGCATGACCGGAAAACTTTGTGTCACATCAGTGGTCACATACCAAAAATCAATGTAAATCTTAAGTCATGCTAAAACTGCACGTAGTCTTCAAACTCAGAGTGGGTAAAAGGCTATGAATTTGGGTGTACACACTGGAATAAATCTGTATTGCTTTAAGTGGGTTTTTTTCACAATAATGCCAACCCGTCTCCCTATAACCTGGCTATAAAAATTAAACACTCTCTTTTCTCCCAGTTTCTGTCTCTCATATTTTAATTGGCTACAAGGGATAGCAGTAGATCGGGCCATAATATTGGTGGCCGAACTATCCTTTATTTTTTTCTTTTAAATCTTTTTTTTTTATTTTAAAGATGTGGGGTACAATTCAGGGTTAGGTATACAAATGCTCATTAGGCAGGTACCCTTGTTGATGAAGTGTGCCCTCCCCTTCCCCAGGCAGATTTTGGTGGATGAACTATCAAAGCGCAAACAGAAGTGTCCTTGTGGTGAGGGAAATGTTTTGTGCCTTGACTGTGTTGATGCCAAGGTCTTAGCCACGATGCAGTTCCATAGTTTTACAAGATGTCACCACCGGGGGAAACTGCATAAAGCATACATGCAGTCACTCTGGATTTTTTTCACATTAATGAGATCACATTAATGAGATTAATGAATCCCACTAGTCATTTCATCTGCATATGAACCTACGCTTATTTCAAGATAAAAGGTTTAATGTTTAAAAAGCTAATGACAGCTCATCAGTGTCCAAAGTCTTCTGGAAATAATAAAAACAGGATTTTTGTCATTTTTACCGCTTCCTATCTACAACCTCCTGCAGCTGGAAAGTATTCATCTTCCATGAATATTCTGCAAAGATACTGAACAAACTGCTTCCTTGGCATTAAGTACCGTGGTCCTTCCCCTCGGCAGTATAGTGGGCTCCTTGGGAGCATATAAAGTTTGACTGAAAAAGGGCAGTGTAGACAAGGGCCAAATACTAGCCTGAGTTTGGAGATACCTCCAAAATCCATGTGACCTTGGACCACTCACTTAGCCTTTTGGGTCTTCATTTCTCCACCTGTGAAAGGAATCTGAATGCTGCTATGGCGTTATAAGCCAGAGTCTGTGGCATTAACATATTAAAGCACGACAGAGAAATACTATCCTGTTCTGTGCCTCCTCCTTCATGAGTTATTAGTCAGAGAAGCAACTCATTGTTTCCTTTCCCTTCTCCCACGTCAAAGTTTCCACATCTGTGTGAGTGTCTCTGCCCTCGACAGAGTTCCTCTCTCGCCATCCACTGGAAGAATTTCAGAGGTGCCGGGGCCCATCCTAGCATCCTGACTGCAGATTCACACATGACAAAAGTTGATGAAATGACCTTAGGTGAGCAATGAAGTCATGGCCGAAGAACAAAAACAATCATTGCAATAATGATAATAGCTCCCATCTATGGGGTATTTTAGTTCTGCTTTAAGAGCTTAATGGAGTTCAATTTTTAAAAGCAACCCAATGCAGTGAGCGTTAATATCCCCAGTTCAAAACCTGGACATAAAGGCTCAAAGCGGCAGCCCCACTTCCAGGATGCTGTGCTCCCACCCAAAGTGCAAAGGCTGGCTGCTTCCCTGCTACTGATTTTAACGACTCGGTGGCAGGAGTTTGCCAAGACCCTTTGGAAGTTGTTCCCTGGTCGCCAGTATAAAGTGTCCTGAGTGGCCAAACTTCTTGCCTACTGCTGCCGCCTTATATGCAATCCACACCTCCTTGGAAGATCAACACCTGTTTCCCACGATCACATTAATGAGATTAATGAATCCCACTAGTCATTTCATCTGTTCGTTAGGGCAAGACGGTGTCCTGCATTGGGCCCTGGGAATGCTGCCCCCTGGGTCCACACAGGCCATGGGAAGAGCGGGGTCACCCTCTGGGAGAGCTGTGCATCTCCAACGTGTCCAGGATTGAGGTTGCGACACCGCAGAGGCAGGACCTGCACAAAAACGAGCAACCACATCAGTGACCAGGAGCAAGAACGAGAGAACTGGCTCAGTCACAGACGGATATCCAGTCATCCTGTGCATTTACGGTCCAGAGGCTGCCAAAGTGTGAGGCTAGCTCGTTTTAGGGCTCCGTAGGAGCCAGACACGACATTTAAATGATCCATTCCATTGATATTATATCGTGGTGTCAATCTGGAATGCGTTTTAATCAAAAGCCCCCATCCCCCCCCCGTCCCCGAAACGGTCTCCTTGGTTGTATTTTCTTGTTGGCTCATTTTATCAACATCTGCTATGTTTAGACAATGTGAATTAAAACTGAGGAATGCTGTTTGTACTCAGCTACTTTTGTTGAGAGTGTAACGTCCCGAGATTGGCAGTGTTTATGTAAATCAGTGTGGCTGACACAGCCATCATAAACAAATGAGGAAAATATAACAAACACATTGTTCAGGCAGGAAATGTTTGTTTTGAGACTTGGCTTTGGTCTCACCAGATTGATGAAGAGATGCTGACACCACAGATCTGGGCTGTGCTGTGCACCAAGTTCTGTCCACCAGCAGCCCGGGCAAGCAGGGCCTCCCAGCCCAGAGCTTGTAGCCTTCAGAACAAGGGTCCCCTGTCTCACCTCACTTCGCTGAGGCAGCGGCTGAGACTGTCCAGCTGAGACCTGAGTAGCGAGATGGACTTTGTGCTGTGTGGTGCCGCAGATGACTGGTGTGTACACCACAGTGCCACTTGGGTGTCCCTCGCCACCAGCTACACACCATCACAAGCCATGTGGAATGGAAGGGTTTCAGCAAGGGGCTGAAGGTGTTGACCCCATGTCCTGGTTCTCATTCAGAAAAGAAAGAATGGTGAAGAAATAACCACAAGCGCCCAAAGACACAAAATGTACAGTGATGTTCACCGCAGCAGTATTGACATGCACAAAAGTCCAGAAACAACCTCCACATCCATCACTAGGGAATTGGTTGAACGTGTCCTATCCAAACCACACATGCCGCGTGACTGTGAACGAGCGTGAGGAGTGAGCTGTGTGCCAACCGTCTCCAACTGTCACAGAGACGTGAACAAGCAAGATGCAAGATGGTGTAAAATACACTCCAATGTGTGCTCTTCAATATTTGCTTGTATGGGCTCAGAATGTCAGTTCCAGAAGGGTCTCCAGAAACCGAGAGTTACCTCGGGGGAAAGGCACTGGAAGCCCACAAGCTTAAAATTGGAGGGATGCTTGCTTGTCATTTTCAGACTGCTTTATGCCATTAATTTTTTATTATATGCATGCATTGCACAAAATATTTCTTATAAAATAAGTCCCCACTAGGATTCCTATCATCAAAAGACAGGTAATAGCAAGTGTTGGCATGGGTGTGGAAAAATTGGAACCGTACACATCGCTGGTGGGAATGGACATCGGTGCAGTCCAGTCTTTGGAAAACAGTCCAGCGGCTCCTCAAAAGTTAAACATGGAATTAACATCTGACCCAGTAATTCCACCCACAAGAAATGAAAACACAAATTAGCCGGGCGTGGTAGCGCACGCCTGTAGTTCCGGCTACTCGGAAGGCTGAGGCGGAAGGATGGCCGGAGCCCGGCAGGTCGAGGCTGCGGTGGCCGGGAGCGGCCGCTGCACTCCAGTCTGGGCGACGGAGTGAGACGCCAACTCAAAAAAAATAAAAAGAAAAAAAGAAATGAAAACACATCCACAGAAGAAGGTGTACAGGAGTATTCCTACCAACCAAAAGGTAGCAACAACCCAAATGCACATCAACTGACCAACAGATAAACAAAATGTGGTATTTCCATACAGTATTATTCAGGAATAAAAAAGAACGAAGTACTGATGTGTCAGCAGAGATGAACCTAGAAGACATTATGCCGACTGCAAGATGATCGTCACAAAAGGCCACATGTTGTAGGATTCTATGTACTTGAAGTGTCCAGGACAGATAAATCCCTATCGATTTTAACAAGCCGAGAGTGCTTGCAAAGGGTGGAGAGGAGGATGGAAAAGGAAGTGCCTGCTTAGAGGTATAGAGTTTCCCTTTGGGGGGTGACAGATGTTCCAAATTGACTGTGGAGATGGCAACGCAATTCTGTAAATATTTTTATAAAAAGTGGGTTGTAGCCGGGCTCGGTGGCTCAGCCTGT
>CAUYQG010096077.1:0-10898 GCA_963574415.1 Tarsius wallacei
ACTAGTTGTTACAAATGCCCACCCTATAATATAAGATGTTAATAATAGAGGAAATTGAGTGTAGAATATGAGAGAACTTTCTGTACTCTCTTAATAATTATATTTTAAGTCTAAAACATCTCTAAAAGAAAAAAATTTAAAGGGGTGACATTTGAAATATCACAGTCAAAAGTCTGTTAAAAGTAGAGAATTGACTCCTTCTCTGAATATTAATGTATTTCTTCACTTTTTTTTAAGATGTGGGGTGCATTCAGAGTTAGGTACATAAGTGGTCATTATACTGGTAAAAATTGCACCTCCCTTTGGTCTCCACTTAGCTTGGTTTGAGATCGGATACCATTGTTGGTATTATGTGTCCCCTCCCTATCCCTCTCTTGGCAATGTTCCACTACTGCCAATCCCTTTCTTATAGAATTATAATAAATGTCCAGGGTCTGCTTATGAGTGAGTACATGTGGTACTCAGATCTTTGTTTCTGTGATAGAGCGCTGAGTATTACAGTTTCCAAATCCATCCAAGTTGCTGTGAAGTCCATAATTTTGTTCTTCTTTATATCTGTTTAATATTTCATTGTGCATATGTACCACATTTTTTTATCCAGTCCAGTTTTGATGAGCAGCATGGTTGGTTCCTTGTTTTTGTTATTGTGAATAATGCTATAATAAACATGTGTGTGCAGGTATCTTTTTTATAGAATGATTTGAGTTCCTCCAGGTATATCCCCAGAAGAGGGATTGCTGGGTCATATGGAAGGTCGATTTCTATTTCTTTAGGAATTGCCACACTGTTTTCCTTAGAGGTTGACCTAATTTGCATTCCCTCCAACACTGTAAAAGCATTACCTTTTCTTCACATCCTCATCAGCATATGTTGCTTTTTGATTTATTAATGATGGTCATTCTTACTGAAGTTAGGTGGTATCTCAATGTGGTTTTGATTTGCATTTCTCTGATGATTAGTGAAACTGAGCATTTTTCATATGTTTGTTGGCTGCTCGTATGTCTTCTTTTAAGATGAGTCTATTTATTATTAATGTCTTTTGTCAACTTTCAAGGGGGCTAAGTGTTTTGTTTTGTTTTCTTTTCTTTTCTTTTTTTGGCACACTTGTGCTCCTTGTAGATTCTGGATGCTAGGCCTTTGTCAGATATGGAGTTGGAAAATATTTTTTCCTTTCTGTGGGCTGTCTCCCTTCTCTCTTGAGAGTTTCTTTTGCTTTGCAGAAGCTTTTCAGATTGATGAAGATCAAAATAAACGTGGAAAAGACAGCCGCATTCTTATACACCAACAACAAAGAGTTAGAAAACCAAATAAAAAACACAACCCCATTCACAATAGCTACACACACACATAAATGAAATACCTTGGCATCTTCCTAACATGAGAAGTGAAAGACCTTTACAGTGAAAACTACAAAACATTGCTCAAAGAAATCAAAGATGACACAGATAAATGAAAAACTATTCTATGCTCAATCAACATTGTTAAGATGTCCATCCTACTCAAGACAATAGATTCAAAGCAATACTCATTAAAGTACAAGCATCATCCTTCTCAGTCCTGGAAACAACAATACAAAAATTCATATGAAAACATAAATGACCATGAATAGCCAAAACAATCTTTAGCAAAAGAAACAAAGTGGGAGGTATTACACTCCAGAATTTAAACTTTATTATAAGGCTATAATAATAAAAACAGCCTGGTATTGATACAAAAACAGGCATATAGGCAATGGAACAGAAACAAAACTTCAGTTTCTCAACCAATGCATGTTCAACAAAGCATCCACTAACAACCACTGGGGAGAGAAGAACCTACTTAGTAAATGGTGCTGGGAAAACTGGCCGACCAAGGGCAGAAGAATGACACAGGACCCCTATCTATCACCATACACAAAAATCAACTCTGAATGGATCAAAGCCTGAACGTAAAATCTCAAACTTTATGAATCAGAAAACTCAAGAGTTACTCTTATGGAAATCAGAAGGCAACCAATGCCTGATCAAACCTCCAAAAACCCATGCCATAAGAGATAAGATATACAAGTAAGACCTCATCAAACTTGCCTCCCTTTTTTTTCTAAATCTGAGTAGATTTAATTTTTGAGCCAATATGTAAAGCAACTAGAGTATTTTTCATGAATATCTGAAATATCAGTCGTATATGCCTGACGTTTAGTAGTCTGTCAACTTTCATTACCACATTATTACATCAGACATCTGTAACACTAACTTCTGTTCTTCTCACTTATTGTCTATATTGTGTGTTAATTTGATAGATACTTATTTCTTTTTCATCATCCTCTTGCTTTGGACCCAATAACGTATGATTTCTTACATAGTTGATTGTCATCTCTTTGTTGTTTATATGATCTGCCAGAACACATGGTCCTTCTCCAACTGTGTTTCTAGTTTTAGTCTTTGGAGTTTTGTGAGAATTCTCCAGTATCATAGGTAAGGACTGAGTCAGGATCTTGTTATTTTTTTTTTTCAAGGTAGGGGGAGGACATATTTATTGATATCTTTTAACATTGCACTCAGTTCACTTTTATCTCTTCTTTATATCTTCAAGCCTGGGTTAAAAGTCTGTTACAGATTTTAATGATGCTATAGCTTCATCAGAAATTTCTGAGCAGACAGAGATAGAAGTTTCAACCATCAGTTTGAGGCATGGCGTTGTTAATAATTAGGGAGCCCAGGGCCAAGGGAGGCACCTAGCTATCCTTTCAGCAGAGTTTAGTTTCTGAAGTCCTGTTTGTAGCAACTGCTCCACTGACTGGCTACAGAGAACTCCACTGCCTATCTCATCACTTGGATATGAAGAGGATTATAGAGGGTGGAGATGGTGTTTTTGCTTTGTCCTTCCCAAAGATGAATTCTCTAAGGATATGCTACTGAGTTGGAAGGAGTTTGTTCTCATTATGCCTGCTTCACAGAGACCCTAATGTGTTTTATCAATACTCGTGGCATTCGCTACACAAAGAACTGCTCTTTGTGGATATAGACAAGTTCATGTTAGGCACTTTGGGACTTTAGTTCTGGAGGCAATGGATCTTACATCTTCTTATGTGAATATGATGCAGAAATTTGAAATATGCAGTTTAGACATTATACCAAGCCTCACAAAAGTTAGATAAAGCTTTCTCATTAGGAATGCTGTTGAAATACTTGCAGTTTGCTCCTTCTTTTGCTTATTAAAAAAAAGCTGAAAATGCTTTTATATTCCTTTTTCTTCCTAATGTCTAGATATTGTGATATTTGACAAGACTCTCTGCTAATATCTATTGCATATCGTTGTTTTTCGGGTTACTACTAAGAGATTTTGTCAAATAAGGGTCTCCTGACTTTGATAATCCTTAACAATAGAGTGTGTGGCAAATCAAATTCACATTTGGTGAGTATAATAGGGACAACTTCTTGAAATGTCAGGTGAACTAACTGTCACTGATGTCTTCTGGATTTTCTTTTTTTGTATAAACTGCAAATAACTATTTTGTCATGAAAAGTAAAGACAATACATTTCTGACCTTTGGGAAGACTAAAAATAAGATACTCAAAAGTACTTTAGGGCCAGGCGTGGTGGCTCATACCTATAATCCCAGCACTTTGGGAGGCCAAAGCAGGAGGAATCTTGAGCCCAGGAATTCGAGACAAGCCTGGGCAACATAGTGAGACCTCATCTTTACCAAAACAATCCAAAAAATTAGCCAGACATTTCTATAGTACCAGCTGCTCAGGAGATTAGAGTGGAAGGATCACCTGTCCTAGTAGGTCAAAGCTGTGGTGAGCCATGACTGTACCACTGCACCCAGCCTGTGCAACACAGTGAGACCCTGACTCCAAAAAAAAAAAAAAAAGATTTAAATTGAGTGTAGTAGCTCACGCCTATAATCTCAGCACTTTGGGAGGCCAAGACAGGAAGATCAGTTATGGCTAGGAGTTTGAGACCAGTCTAGACAACATACCGAGGCCCTTCCTTTACAAAAAAAAAACAACTCTAGACATGGTAATGTGTGCCTATAGTTCTAGCTTACTCAAGAGGGTAAGATCTCTCTCTAAATTATACATTAATATATATAGTCATTTTGCAAAATAATCTACAAAAGATTGTTAATAGTTACTGATAGCTTGTGAATAAAAGAGTTCTTCATTACAGATCCAGAATATCAAACATTGAAACAATATTCCAGACAACCACAGTAAAATCACTTTATTTCAATCAATCTTATGTAATTAATTTTTGTTCCACTGGGTCTTGTGTTAGCAGTCTAATAAAGTTGTATGTTTCTCTACTAAATAGAGTTCTGGCAATCCTAATCAGCCCACTGAAATGGTCTAAACATCATTTAAGTACGGCCCTCAGAAGCCTGCTATTAAGTATAGCACTTAAGAGTTTGTTATTTGGAGTGGAGGTAGTTTGAGGTGCCTGGTGTGATCCTTTTCTTTGGGTCTCTGAGGTGATGTTTCTTCATTGAAGCCACAAACTCTGACCTCTAACTAATTGCAGAAACTTTAGACAAGTGAGTGTCATAACCAATAAAATTGCCTGTAGATGACAGCTATGTTTTTGACCCATTTTACAGAAGATAAAATTAAGGCACAAAGAAGCTGAGTAGTTGACCAAGGGTCACAGAAGTAATAAGCAGGACTACAACCAGGCTCACGGTTCCTGCACCATAATCCCCTGGCCTGTGTGTATGATGCTCCGAGTAGTAAGAGGAGCCCTTCTAGTCTTAAGAGGCTGCAATTTCATAATCAACCACCTCTTCAACTTGCCTGGTTTTGAAGTGCTGCTGTTAATGGCCCGCCTCCAACAAGCCCAAGGGGCCTGTGATTCTTTTGCTAGATATGACTGCAGAGAATTGAACTCTGAGAGTGCTCCTTGGGAATTTAAGGGGCTAGAACAAGAACCTTGAAAGCCAAGTGGTATCCTTTGCACACATGTGAACCCATGGGGTGGGGGAGAGGTCAGGTACCCATGGGGTGGGGAAGAGGTCAAGTACTTTTTAATAAACACTTTGCAACATGTCAACTGGCCTATCTGGCTTAGAAATAACAGGGTTCTTTGCAGTTGATGGCAAGTCAGCTGCATAGCTTGGTAGATTTGATATTGTGCATACAGGACTAAGTCCATCATAAGGTCCATCTTTTACTGTCATACACAGTGAAAGATCTGATAGCATCCCCTTTAGAAACACAGTAAAAGCAAGGTCTTCATCGTGTTTTCTATCTGTTCTGTGATAAAAGTAGAGAATTCTACAAAAACCGGAAAAAAACAATGTGTTTGGTTTCAGCTGGAGGAAGTGGTGCACTAGCTGTAGATTTTTTTCTTTCTGCAGAAGAGATGGGGGTGAGGGTGACATAGGCACTCCATGTCTCAGTAGTTCCACCTCACCCTGAGCTGTGCACTCTCCCAGGGTCTTTCCTTTCTCTTTCCCTTCTCTGTCTTTGTGCTGTTGCAGTTTAGTCTCAGGTCAAGCCTTGAACAGTGGAGGAAGTGGCAGCTTCTCCTGACTCTGCCCAGGGCCTCTCCTGATGGGGGGAGGGGGAGGGGGTTGGCAAAGGAGTCCTGACAACTCACAAACCACCGCGAGACCTTTCCCCAACTCTGACCCACTTTCCTGCTGGAGGCCGGACCTCCTGGCCACCTCTTCCAGACTAGCACCCAGAAGTGGGAGCGAGTCCAGTTGCATCTCAGCAAAGGAGGCTGCCGGCCAGGGAGACCATAAGCAGTGGGAGCCACTTTAACCCTTGATTTCGACTAAATGAGCTTCACTGGTGACCTTGACAAGAGCATTTTTGGTGAAGGGGTAGAAAGAAAAAAAACAAACAGACATTCAATCTCAAGGGAGATTGAGAGACGTGAAGAGGGAACAGCTCTTTTGACAAGGTTAGATGTAAAAGGAGGTTGAAAATAGTTGGTAATTGTATTCACTAACATGCAATCATGTTTAAGCTGTGTGTCATTGACCCAGAGGGATCAGTACATTTTCTAAACACTACTTTATGGTAACTTATTTAGGAGTTCAAAAAGTCAGTCAGAAATGCTTGATTGTTTATTCCTTCCAGAGAGTCAAGCCTTTAGGGTCTAAAACACAAAGCAAGTGACTTTGGATGAAATGATTAATGATGGAGAAAAATCTGATACAGGCAACACTGTGAAAAAGAATGGACTTGAAAAAGGTCAGAGGTGCCAGGGCTGAAGCATAAGGGTTTTGAAGTGGCATTAGAAAAGTGGGGGACATGGGAAGAGTTTGGTAGAAGGGCAGTAGAAAAGCACAACATACTTCACAGTTTTACTGGAGACATACCATGTAGACACCTTCTCATTTTCTTATTTGCATTTTGCCACCAGAGGTCTCTAGAGCTCAACTTTGTCCCTTAGAGATGAAGCCCTACCAAGAAATGTGCAAAGAGTTTTCGAAGAAGGTGAAACATGACTAAGGAACAGAAGAATCTGTAAAGAAAAAACACGCTGCTGTGATCATGATCCAGAATCCAAAAGAACTGGTAAGGACTTATATACGTAACTGAGCACGTCTATCCTCTTTATTTAACTACAGTAGCCCACCCTTATCCAAGGGGAGATGTTCTAAGGCCCCCAATAGGAGCCTGAAAACTCATATAGGACCAAACCCTATGCATACAATCATACATCGGTTAACTACAGGGATACCTTCTGAGAAATGTGACATTAAGAGATTTCACCTTTGTGTGAACATTTTTGAGCATATTTACAGAGACCTAGATGGTACAGCCTACTACACACCTAGGCTATATAGAATAGCCTGATCTCCTAGGCAACAAACCTATGCAGCATGTGGCTATTTTGAATGCTGTAGGCAACTGTAACATAGTGGTATTTGTGTATCTAAACATAGAAAAAGTATGGTAAAAATATGGTATCAAAGATTTAAAAAAGCATATCTGTATAGGCAGCTCCATTATAATTTTATGGGATACTATCTTATATACAGTCCTTTACTGACTAAAACGTCATAATGGGGCAAATGACTGTACTATGTTCTTTCCTATACATACAGGCCTATGATAAAGTTTAATATAAAGTAGGCACAGTAAGAGAATGACAATACCTAAAAATAAAAAAAGAAGAATTATAACAATGTACAGTAATAAGTTATTTAAAAATGTATGCATTTCTTATTTCTGGAATTTTCCATGTATTATTTTCATACTACAATTGACTGCAGGTAACTAAAATCCACAAAGGAATGAAACTACTGATAAGGAGGAACTAGTGTAATTTGAAAAGCGTTTTTTTTTTGCAATATTCTATTTTATGTTATTCCCATTGTGACATCAACAACAAAAACCATGTGATGATCTATTGTAAGAAGGGTATTTTGTATCACTGTGTGAGCATTTATTACATACTTGGTACTTAGCTCCTGGGAAACAAAACAGATAGGTCTTTCTACTCAAAGTGCTTAGCCGGGAGGATCAGCATGAATTGACCTGAGGAAATAAAGTAAGATGAAATTGAAATGAGTGGATATTAAATGCCAAACAAAATTTGGGAGGGGTCTGAGGGTGTGGAGAAAGTGGAGAAGGACTTCCTGAGTGCTGAGAGGTCTGCTTCTGTCTCATCACTCATTGGCTTGTTCTGAGCAGCTATCTAAAAGTTGTGAAAAGACAGTTTGGAAGTGGTTTTCCAGGGAGAAGAAAGTCAAGTAACTTCCAAATAACCTAATTTTAAAAATAACCTTGACCCATATCGTCAGGTAGCTGTTATACATGAGCAGAAGGGGCCCATCCATGAGTGCATCTTGTTTCCAGCCACACCCCAGACCAACTAGTCTCAGCCCAATCACTGCCCCAAGTTCTTTATTCTAAATAGAAAGTTCCTCCTTATTTGGTTAGATCATCCTGTTTAGTTTGGAACTTCTTGTACCTGTGTTAAGGTCTGAGTAACACTCGGCTGTTCTCCTTTGACACCAAAAAAATAAATAAAAGGGCAGGGAACTAGTAGAAAAAAAGCTTATTTCTGAATTTGAATCTGGGGAGCAGAGTGGGCTTTTGGCCTCTTGAAAATGGTTCTCCTCACCCTCCAGGCTTTTACAGTTCACTTTTATAAGTCCAGAGTCGTTAATACCTATGCATTAGCCACACAACCAGCAGAGCATTGTATAGAACTTGAGTTTCAGCCACATTTATCGATAGTGATATTTTTCGGTGCAGACTTCCTGGTGCTGAGTACCAGAGATATCACATATCTTTCATCTGTAGGGCCTGGCAGAAGCATTAATCAAACTTGTCACAGAGTAAAGGGACTTTACAAGGCCTAAGACGTGCATTATGTAAAAGTTACACAAATCACAAAAATACAATTACACTGATACTATATAATTCAAGTCTATGACTAATAAATGGGGATTTGCATCCTTCATTTGATTGGGCATAGTCTACCGGGAAATCAAGGAGTCCCTAAAGCTACTTACTGAGAATGCATAGGAGACAAGGGGACTGTCAGGAATGTGCTCAGGAATTTATCTCTCAGTTTATTAGGCATAGTCTGCAGGGAAGTTGAGGATTCTTCAAAGTTTCTTACTGGAAGTGCATAGGAGATAAGGGGAAGCGCACATTTTATTAGCTCTCAGAATATTGTTCAGGAAAGTATAGGAGCACGGGAACCCTTGCCACGCCCTTCTCTAATGACAGACATTAGCAGGTCTCTGTATCACTTAGGACTTTCCAGGCCTGCACACATGCACATTAGAAGCCTAATATTGTCTTCATTTAACCTTTAGATTATTATCATGACATTAGCATTGTGGTTTTAACCCCCCTTCTAGTTTCATTTAGGTACCCATGGGAAACTCACACGTGTAGTCCTCAAAGATAATGTCATGTAGGACCTGTCCATCAGATTATAAAAATGCAGACTGACAGGAGGAAAACCCGGAAAAAGGAAGTCAAAATCTCCACAAAACAGAAATCCACAGTTAGTTCAAGGCTGATTCTCAGATAGCCTGCTCCATTTTTCTTGCTGTACAGAGTGTACCATTGCTTTCAGTAAATTACCACAGGCACTTGCACTTGTTTGTGCTACATTTTCAATTCTTTATTAACGGGACACAAGAGCTCAGAACCACAAAACAGATCCTGCGAGTTCAGTGACAATATTCCTCCGATTCCTCTCACACAAAGTTCTCTCCTTCCGTAAAACTTTGTTCTTTTCTCTCTCTCTCTCTCTCTCAATCTCTCTCTCTCTCTCTGGCCAGGAAATCAAATATATCTCCAGTATCTCTTAAGCACTGTAGGGGTCAAATAGCAGAGATATTAAACAATGTTGTATTCCAAAAACTGAGAAAATTTCTCAAGTATGCTATCAGAAATGCTGAGAATTTTACTTTTTTGCTTTCTTTCGAGTTTAGAAAGAAGTTTAACTTTTTTCTTTCTCAAAAAAGTGGCTTGCTCTTCACATAGGGCTTCTATCTTTATCTTCTTACTTTAATGAGAAAATGTTGACCAGAACTCTTATCCTGGTCCCGGCAAGTAGTTTTTAACTATAAGATTCTTAAAGCAAGACTCTACATCATTGTAGAGTGACCATAACAAATCCATTCAATCATAGTGTTAGAAGAACATTCGTTTGTCACTGAAGATTTATAGAGAAGCTTGAAGGGGAGTTTCACAGTGTATTGGATTCATCGTTCCTCTGAAAATACTTTCCATATGACATTTTTTAATTTTTTTTACAACAGAACACACAACTATTTCCTTTATTTCTCCTCTGTCCTCTGGAGCTCAGCCTCTGAGATTCCACTTTACCTATTTCTCAGATTTTTCAATCTTTACTTGTTCTCATGAAAAAAAATTGCTCTTTCAAAATTTTAATCTCCAATCTTATAGGCCATCCGCCACACATACACCATCCCACATTAGATAATATTACACAGATATTGCATTATTTTGCTTTAGGCCAATGGATATTTATAAACAAGAAAAGCAATTGTTCTGGGTCAAGCAAACTACTTTCTGTTTCAATTCTGATTATGTTTATTTCAAAAATTTAAAAGAGCAATTTAGATTACAAGTAATATATTTATTTAAGTAGTTTCTTAAGTATTTTTTTTTTCCCCTCTAGGGTTCTATCTTTTTACAATTTTTAGAGATTAAAACATATTAAATTCAAGGAACATTATGTTTGGCTTGGACTTTCCGCTTTATCCATGAGAAAGACTTAGAACTGAGTGAACAATGCCTCACATTCTTTACAGCTGTATTTTCTAAAAACTGATCTTTAATAAGGGCCTACAGAATCTTCCAGTTATTTACTTATGCATTTATAATTCTTAAAATTAACACTCTATTATTCATGAAAGCAAGAATTGTGTTGTCTTTTTTTATTACTGTGCTTAACACAATGCTTAGCACATGGTAGGTGTTCCATAAAACATTTTTGAATGACTGAGCCTCTTTTCTCTTAAGCCCCACTCTGCCAGCTAGTATCAGTGTTCCTAGGGCCACTTGACAATCATGTGCTGATAACTATGGAAGGAAGCATGATTCAGGTTTTGCAAAGATCCTATCAACTTGAAACTAAAGTTAGATCAAGTCTTAAATGTTTAAGAACAAACTCAGAGATAACAGTCCCTCCTTTCTTTCTTTCTTTTTTTTTTTTTTGAGTTGGAGTCTCACTCCGTCGCCCAGACTGGAGTGCAGTGGCCGCTCCCGGCCACCGCAGCCTCGACCTGCTGGGCTCCGGCGATCCTTCCGCCTCAGCCTTCCGAGTAACCGGAACTACAGGCGTGCGCTACCACGCCCGGCTAGTTTTTTTGATTTATTGTAGAGATGAGGTTTCGCCTGCCCAGGCGGGTCTCGAACCTGCGGGCTCTGGCAATTCACTCACCTCAGCCTCCCAAGGCGCGAGATTAC